>MU835246.1:0-40670 GCA_029204225.1 Diphasiastrum complanatum | reverse complement strand
TCTTGCTGGCTTCTCTACTGTTGCCATCTTTCCTTGGATGAGATGAGACCTGTAAAAGCTTTGTAGAAGAATATTCGGGTGGAGGATACTACAAACTAAGGTAAGAGAACGCTGTGGTTTGTTTGATTGAATGAATATATGCATCGAAGGTAGTATCGATTAGCTTGTTATGTTGGAAAGGGGAATGAGCTCACATGATACCTTTGATTATCATAGACTCGCATAACTATAGTTTCCTTGCTTCCGTTAATACACTTCTGGAACGCGCAACATGTGGATGATATCTCAGAAGCAACAACAATACCATAGGTATGATATTCACCTCGTTGAACTTTTTTTTTTTGCTTTTTGACTACGAACAGTCATCCTGGGCTTTATTTTGTTGCCAAGTGCATAACATAAATTGATACCATTTGGTAAGATATGATAGGCCGCTGGCCAAACACATCTGAATGGGAACTAATATCCGCTCCTTCTACTATGGCTTTGTGAGGAGTGGATCATAGTATTAATGCGCTGTTGGTTTCCTTCAAAAGTGCGATGGACCTACGCCATATACTATGTATCTTGAAGTGAATCACATTTGTTTTACATTCTAAAGTGTGATGGACCTGCTCCATGCATTTTTTGTGGGGTATATTTTCATAAAAAAATAGCCATCTAAAGTGCGATGGGACCTCCATCACTGTCCACTGATTTTCATAATGATAAAAGCATTTGTGGCTATTAATAATGCTTATGATTGTCTCTACAAAAACCTTTCGTAGTAGGCCGCCCATTATGATTGTGGATCATTCCATTACATGCTGGTGATATAAATAAAAGAACGTAAGATGTATATGCTCAAGTAGATGACTGATGCACATGGTTAGCTTGGAATGTAAGCATGAAATGTGCTGGTTTTTTTTTAATAAAACTATATGAAACGTATGTAGTACGTTAATACCTTACTGCTTTCAACATTTGATAAACAGTCGAGCTAGGAACTGATGACTCCATCACCTATCTTGACACACGAATACTGGCTGATAATGAGGATTTTGCTTATGTTTGAGTTTAACATCGTTGCAAGATAGTGATGCTACATGATAAAGGTTGCACTACCATTAATCCAATCACTTTCAGTTTTGAATCGGGTAGTACGTAAGCATGGTTTTGCTTGAAGTAGTGAAAGATGGTAGGTCACAAAGGCCCTCAATTCAGGTATGAAGTTTTATGGAGCTATATGGAAGGTAGTACCACCCAACACTACATTAAAAGTTCTTTAAGACATTGGTAACGTAACATATTACATAATTATTTTTGAATTTATCAACCGAAAAAGTACTTACATTCCATGTTGCAAATCTTATTAATTGTGGTCTTTTTAATCCTTTTAAGGTTGTGTACCTTCAGTTGCCCTAAACCCTAAACCATGAACATTCTCGCGCGGGGAGTTGCAAATTTTTCTCGAGCACATGAGGACCCAAATTTTTGTCTAGCACACATGAGCGCATGGGAAACTTCTGCGATCATATCATGATCGCGTGCAAGCACACACACATGTCAGAACATAAGCTTGTTTCACTATATATGCAGCACTGGTCATTTCTCCCATAAACTTATGGAATGATTTTAAAGATGCCACATGGCATTACGTGGGCTTTAAGATTCCGAAATTTTTCGGTCCCAGATTTTTTTTTGAGCACGCAGGTACCGGGTAGCAGACTGGGCAGCATAGGAGGCCGCATGGGACATGTGGGGAGTAGAGAACATTGTCGGGCGTAATCGCTCCTGTGTCAATAAGCAACGAGAATGGCAGGGGGAACGACCGGCTTCATTCAAAATTGGTAAGTATTTACAAAAGTTAATCTTAACATATAATGGAGTGCACTTATGTGCAATTGTCAAAGGATCTCGTGGAATGGTTGTACAAGAAACCGTGGTTGCCATGGCGAATAGAGGCAGTTGATGGGTGTGTACTTTTCACACATGTGAGGACATCTCAAACAATGTGAATGATCTCCTAAGGTGTATGTAATTGCACATAGATCTACTTTTCACACAATACAAGCATTCTAGCTTAAAAAATCTAAAGCAAGGGCACTCTATACATGCATCTATCACTCATCATTTATCACTCATAATGAAAGGCAACTTTGGACTGAAAAAAAATAAGTATAAAATTAGCTTGCTCTTGGGTAGAGAGAGAATGTGAAAGATAATCTAAGTGTTGGAGCATGCAAACTCCAAATCTCTCATTTAAAAACTAAGTGTGGACTCAATCTCACTCTCACTCATAGTAGCTCGAGATCCATGAAGAGTGGCAATGGAGCTCAATGATTGGACCTCTCTAAAATCACCTCTTATTTGATTGGACCACCTACATGCCACCTGTTACAATGATTGGACCATTTTGGTGCATCTTACAATATGATTGGTCCAAATTGACAAATGAAATCAAGAGGTGCTATGTCACTAGACCTCTACCATCAAGCCATGTATAAGCTATCTACACTATCACAACCTAATCCGACTCTAAATTTGGCCTAATCACTTAATTACAAGTGTACAATGAGTGGTTTTGATAGAGGACCCCCAAACATAAAGATAGATGACTTTTACAATTTCACACTCCTCCTTAAAAGATATTTATCTACTTTAACATAGATCTTGGAATCAAACCAAGATTATATCTAAACTTGATGAAGGCACTCTTGAGCAATGGTTTAGTGAGGAGATCGACAATACATGATGATGATCCAATATGCTCCAAGATGATTTCTCCTCGAATGAACTTTTCCCTTTCAAAGTGGTGTGCAATCTCAATATGTTTCCTCCTTGCATGGAAGATAGAATTGTTGGCAAGAACTTGAGCCGAGATATTGTCACACTTGACAATAGGTAGATCTTCATCTTTCATGCACTTGATCCCCATAAGTAGCCTTTTGATCCATAATACCTCCTTAGTAGTAGTTGTAAGGGCCTTGTACTCGGCTTCACATGATGATAAATATATTGTATCTTGTGTCTTGGATTACCAAGATCTCCAAAAAAGATAGTATAAGCACTAGTGGACCATTTATCTACTTTGTCACTTGCAAATTCCAAATCTGAGTATGCAACCATTGATAAATCCTCACTTTTATAGATCAATCCATAATCAAGTGTAGAGGAGACATATCTCAAGATTCTTTTGGTTGATTTCCAATGGAAAACTTTTGGATCTTGCATGAATTGGCTTAATGTATGCACTCTAAATCTCAAATTCGGCCTAGTAATGGTCAACCATATGAGGGAGCCAATAAGACTCCTATTTCAAAGTCCTACACACAGGATACTATCCTAAGCATGCCAATACAAGCAATAAACAAGAGAACAGATGGTGGACAAACCAACCGACCAAACCTAGATCGAATGGATCTAGCCCCCAAGCTATGGATCAATCTCATAGGGGAATGAGGAATCACTCTAGTAGCATGTAGCTACCAATCATGCATACACTAGTGAGAGCCCAATAGGTATACTTATACCCTCCAAGGCCCATGCACTAGTAGTGCACTGTGACACCTCACTAAACACCTCTGCAGCCTATCTGGGCCATGTCATCTAGTTCCTCAATGACTCACTGATAGACCCATACAAATCCACCATCATGACTTTAGGCCTACAACCATTAATTATGACCTTATACACATAAGGGCCCCAATTCCCTTGTAATCACAATTAACTTATGGGTTGTTGGGTCCATTGATCCCTAGCGTGGACACGCTACCCGAGACCAATTGTGGGCATGACACCTATAAAGGGTAATGTCCTCAAAGGATCTTTCATTACCTTTGATAAGATCTTTTACAACACGCTCCAATGCTCCAATGCTCTTGCAATTTTCCATATGAGACTTTTTAAGCATAGAAAGAGCATATCTAGGTTGACTAATAAATGCTTGATCTTGACCAAGATCTACTTCTAGGCCTGAGATGTAGTGAAGCTCACCTAGATCTTGCATTTTAAATTCACTACCTAATGCATTTTTTGTCAACAAGTTTCATGCAACTTCAACTCAAGATGAAATCATCTACATAAATGATGAGAATAACAAGATTGCTATTTACAAACTTTATATACAAAGATGGATCATAGGCACTTAGATTGAATCCAAGTGATATAAGATATGAATTGAGCCTTGCATACCAAGACCTTGGGGCTTGCTTAAGCCCATAAAGACTTTTGAATAAGAGACACACTTTGGATTCATCACCTTCTTTGATAAAGCCCCCGAGTTGCTCCATATAGATTTCTTCCTCAAGGTAGCCATTGAGGAAGGTATTAGCAAAATCAAGCTGGAACATCCTCCACTTGAAATAACATGCAATAGAAATCATAATTCTTATAGTGATCATCTTGGATTCGTCACTTCTTTGATAAAGCCCTCGAGTTGCTCCATATAGTTTTCTTCCTCAAGGTAGCCATTGAGGAAAGCATTAGCAAAATCAGGTTGGAACATCCTCCACTTGAAATAGCATGCAATAGAAATCATAATTCTTATAGTGACCATCTTATAATGCAAAGGTGTCTTCAAAGTCAAGACCATGGATTTGGGCATATTCTTTGGCACATAGTCTTGCTTTGAACTTGTTAATAGATCCATAATTGTTGTACATCACTCAAAACACCCACTTGCATCCAATAACATGCTTGTTGATAGGTGGATCCACGAGCTCCCAAGTGTTGTTGGAAATCAAGGCTTCATACTCCTTTGACATGGGTTCAAACCACTCCTTTGATTGGAGTGCATCTTGGACATCTCTTGGCTCGTCATGAGAGATGAAAAATGCATGATAAGAGGTGCCATCATCCACTTGCTTGCCTTTCTCCACATATGTGAGCCTCCTTGGTTCGGATCTCTCTCCCATAGATCTTCTTGGTGTAATTGCTTGAAGATACTCCTCCTCAAGCCTCGACCCCTGCACATCTTGATTTGCATCAAGATTGATAATAGAAGAACCTCCATGAGTTGGCTTGATCTCGGCCCCATCCAAGTTGAGCTTTTGATCTTCATGGAAGATCACATCTCTACTTACAACAATCTTGTTAGTAGAGGGAATAAAGGTTCAACATGTTTTCTTTGTTAATGCATATCTAATCATCACTCCTTTTATAGAACTAGGATCATTTTTTTCCTAGTCTCTAATGGCACATGCACAAAGCAAACACAACCAAAGGTCCTAAGGTGATCTACCTTAGGCTTTTCCTTATAAAACATCTCATATGGTGATCTTCCTTCTAGGGCAAGATTTGGAAGTCTATTACAAATATAATTGGCACGTGAAATTGCCTCTTTCCAAAAATCTTTTGGAAGAGATGCCTCTATTCTAAGTGCTTTTGCACATTCACATATGCTTACAATTACAAAATCCAAATTGACATGAATTTGCTACAATGCTTGATTCATTATCAAGAATAGTGAGAATTATGACTTACATATATAGTAAATGATTGTAGCTCATGGTAGTACTAGCATGCAACTACTTTTCTCCACATCTACAAGTGTAATCTCCAAAATAGTGACATATATCACTTTGCATGCATGTTTATCCACCTACTTCTACCTACTTTCTACATGTGGCAATTTCTACACTACTAATGTACAAATTCACTTGCATGTGTCCATAACAACTCTTGCATGCCTTGCATGTCACCTTGGACAATTAGGACTTTATGCATTTATGGTACTGCGAGTTTCTACCAGCCCAAATTTGGCCATTTCATAATCTAAATCTACATGTATGTCACATATGACAACTAGACATTATTGCATGTGATGTAGCTCGAGTTTCTACAAGGCTAATTTTCAAACTTACAAATTGTAATACTACATGCAAGATGAAAATCTTCATCAACCCCAAAAGACAAGTTGGATGGCTTTTTTATTTTCACATAGAGTTCTATTTTTTCTTTCAACCACCCCATTTTGTTCGGAGGTATAAGCACAAGTAAACTCTCTCCTCACACCCTCTTGCTCACCAGTCTTTATCAAAAACTGCTTTCCAAATTGCCACAATTTAGCCAAAATGTCCTATTGCCAAACAGTTGACATCTTCAAAACCAGCAGCTTGACAACTCTGCATGCATGAGTGCTTTTTGTGTGTCTTTTTCTCTTTTTTAACATTTTCATCTGCCATGGACGATTTCTGGTTTCTTGGCAGATTCTAACTTTCTGGGAGGTCTTGCTAGATATTCATCAATTGTCTTGGCACTCTTGTATCCTCCATTTTGCTTCTGGGTGTTTCCGCAGTTCTTCTCTTAGTCGAAATTCCAGTCTTGTCGATGCTCTTGCCTTGACAAGAAGAGGAAGATTCTTTGATTTGGTAGGTTGCACAAAGCTTGGTTAGCAGTCTCAAGGGGATGGACTCATCATCAAATAGTGGTAGAAACAGATTTGGACGGATGGGTTAGTGACGGTGGGGAGACATGATGAAGGTCTGGTGGAAGGGTGAAGGAACTGATAGTTCTACAGTTGCAGCCTTGGACCCTTGCAATGTCGAGCTTTGACAGCTACTTGTTCACTTTGTCCTATAGACTCACTGTTGTCTTCATCATTTTGCTTTTCTGCAGCTCCTTCCTTTGATCCATTACTTTTGGATGTCTTCCGGCTTCATAGGAGGGGATTCAACTATCATTGCTCCATTCTGATCAAGATCGATCTGACTTATCTGTTGCTTAAGTTTTGTCCTTTCCTCCTCAGCTTCTTTGCTTTATTTATTTTTGCTACATCGCCTGCTTCCTTAGGTCTAATTTTCTAGCTAACCAATCAGTGTAGGTAGTAGGCAGTCTACGCAAGACATTCGCAATGATCTCTGAGTTGCTTCGGTAAGTCTAACAGTGATCTGAAAAGATTGGGGATTCTCAGATGAATATAGAGAGATGGAGGGTAGGATGGTGGTGGTGACATCGGTAGATGGTGTGGGCGATAGGCATGAGAGTAGATGCAGATGTTGTGGCAAGAGGGCTGGTTGAAGAAGGAGACTAATTTCCCAATGTTTGTACTTCCATCTTCTGAAGAATCTTCGTTGTGATTGGGGTACTTCTTCTGATTGAGTTGCTTTAGATTGCCCATCTGCCTTCTTAGCCTTATTGTTGGCGTCTTTGGTTTCGTGACCTTGGCTGTCGATCTTGCTATTGGTGTTATTGGCAATGTGGCTGCTCCAGTGGATGCCTGCAAATCCACTCCCCTCCAAAAAAAAATCTGTTGGTGGGGATGTTGTCGCTGGTAACTGTTCATGCTCATTATTGGATCGATGTGTTTAACACGTAGTTGAAACATGTTGAACATGCGATTGGACTAAAGATTGAACAAATTTTAACTAAATTTATTTCGATCTTGTTGTAGTTAATTCAAAGATTAATATAGCAATGAGATGCAAAAATCAAATCCGAAACTTTGTATAAGGTGATTTGAAGCTTGATTGAGGAATGACAAGTTATTCTTGAGATACACTATATGATGTCTCCTATTCAATGGCTATCCTTGATGAACTAAAAACAAATCTAGAAGACAAAAAATAAACAAGAAAGATACCAATGTTACAGAGAGTGAAAGCCGTAGAGCACTTGTCAAACAAAAAGTCATTCATCAACATGTATAATTAACCTGGACAATTTCATGTTTCTATTGATCTTTTAGAGTAATGAAAGATCAATAAGAAGGAATAGTGACACTGAATCTACCATCATTGATAATAGATGTTGTAAGATATAGCTTGAAATTCACGGAAGGAGAATATGCTATTTCTGTAGTACTCCTCAGTTCAGAAGATTCATTAAAATGAATTTCTATATAATTCTCTATTCCCATAGTTGGTGAGTATATCCATTGTAAGGCCTTGGGAGTCATCTCAGACAATATAGTAGACATATAGAATTGAGGTTGCAGAAAGCCAGAAAAACTGTGAATTCCCTGGTGAGGTTGCTCTTGGATGGAAATGGTAACAAATGACGGAATATTGGTTTCACTTTCTTCTTGCAAGGACTCATTTCATATAACGTCTTTGTTTTATTTTTGAGCTGGTGAATTTCATGGTAATGTAGAAGTTTGCAAGGAACTTCTTGACTGAGCAGCAGGTTTAGCGGTAGGTTGCTATGGTGTTCGGGTTGTGCTGTTGTAAGGATCCTGTCAGGAGTCATAACTGACATGTTGGGCAGGTAGAATCTTAGGTGGTTGTTGTGGATAGTCTTTGAAACTGTGTTTTCTAATACAGTCAGGACACTCTGCATGGTGCTTGGCCTTGACTGGACAATCAGCCATGAAATGGCCGGTTTCACCATAGATGAAACATCTGTTGTTCATTGGCCCTTGCGTAATGGCATAGCCATCTTGTATGGCTAGTGGTTCTGGATGTTCTGGGGGGTATTCGTGATAATGCAAGGAACGTCCAAGATTGTCACGGTTGTTCTTCATATCATTGGATGGCATGTGCTTGGATAGTTGATATGAAGGGCAAGCATCAGCAGAATGCGTAGCTCGGTAGTGTGGGCACCAAATGGGTTTTTGTCCATAAGCTACCTGTGTAGGTTTTGGCTAACCAGACATACTACTTTGGAGAGATGTCAATGTGTCACGAACCTCCTTAGTGGGTTTCTCCAATTATAGTTGGTGTTGCTGATTAAGCAATTCCATCTGTTGTTTCCAAAGCTGATCTCAGGTATCCTCGATCGGCTTTGACTCATGGACTGCACGATGTGATTCCCGTTCCCTAGGTGCGTCAACATCATATCTTTCATCTTCCTCCTGGATGGCATCAGACATAGCTAACTTTAAACTCGTATAATCGTCATTGGATCTAAGCTCGTGTCTAATCCATCTTGGAAGTCCGACTAAAGACCAGATGATGAGCATCTGTCTAAAGGGCTGTTTTTGTACTTGACTCTTTAAGCGCCTGAAACGCTCAATATAGTCTCGTACGCGTTCTTCTCTTGCCATCTTGATGTTACTCAATTTGACAAAAGGACTCTCTATCAAACAAAAGGGCTGGAAACGCTTGATAAAGGACTCTTTCAAATTTGACTAGTTTGTCTTATCATCACGATTGAGGTTAAAAAACTGGTCATGTGCGTTATCGATCATGGTCATGGGAGACAATTGTAGCATCGGGAGATGTTTCGCCATAAACGTCGCATGCATTCTCAAAGATTTGCAAGAATCTTTAAGGGTCCAAACTACTGTCGTACTTGGGTAGATCCAACTTGGGGGTGCGCTTTTCAAGATAAGCTCCATGAGTGGCAAAAGTGCCATTCAGATGTGTTCTAGCCTGTGAGGACTCAGCACCATTAAAATGGGCTTGTGTACGTGAAGATTCGGCTCTATGAGGTTCTCGCCACTCAAATGAGTTTGTTGATGGTCCATGTACTTGTGAATCCATGGAGATACTCTCCCATTTACCAGCTGGTATTTCTAAGGGATGCAACAACCCTCCTGCCTTTAAACGCTTTGCTTTATTTACTTGAAATTTCTGGCAACTGGTTACATACTGGTGGACGTCCTTTTTCATATTGGGCCAGAAAAATTGCCTACGAAGAAGCTCGTAGGTCTTCTGTATGCCTGGGTCGAACAGTCCTGTGCAAAGACCCTCTCTACCAGTCGCTGAAGGTCAGGCGTACTGCGGCCATGAAAGCTCCACCATGTGACAGGCGCCAATTGGTCATCTCTGAGCTTACACTGCTCTCGATCAAAAGGATACAGGCCCCGCTCGAACTTGACCATCACTCGCACGTGTCCAAAAGTCGTCTGCAAAGACTATGGCATGGAAGAACACTGCCTCTGTCGTGCAATTCCTGATCTCATCAAATGCCTCACTGGATACCATCCTCCGCAAATGATCTCGCAAGACGCACAGTCGCTCGAGAACAAGGAAAAAGAAGGCAAAGCGAGTGGGTGTTGGCTTCTTCAGGTCCAGCCGAGAGAATGTACGGAACAATGCCAGCACGTGCCTATTTCTGGTGACAAACTTCACTACGCGCATGGCCTGAGAGGTGAGCTGCAAGACAAACATTAAACAAAAAACTATTAGAAGCTAAAGAGGTTAGGGGCCTGGAATAATTGACAAGTGCAAAATGCTTTACAAAGTGACGAAAATTGTACCTCACGAATCCATGGAAGTGCAAGCATGTGATGAATGAGAAGGTCGATGCAATGTGCAGCGCACAGAGTCCACACAATACTCAGGTGCTCCCTCATCACCATCTCTCCCATCAATCTGCAGTTCGAGCCGTTGTCTGTAACGTGCCAAGTGGGCAAGGCACTAGGATATTGGCGACAGATCGCCAACGAGTGTCAGTCCATCCATCGCTCAATATCGAGCATCCATAGCTGCAAAAATACAACATTTCTTAGACATGTGCACTTGCAAACATTGTGTTAATTTCTAGATTGGAACAAATGAAGTGGTAAAGAGTAGCAAAAAATTCTTACGTCTGCCACGCTGTGCGGATGGAGCTCAACTCCCGTGTGATGGTCTCCTCCTCCTGTCGTAGCATGGTCGTGCGCAATGCCTCTCTCCTCATAGGCCTCCATGACGAATCTGCTGATGCTATCTGAAGGCATCTCTAAAGATCCAAGTGTCTGCAACAACAAAAGGAATACCACACTCATAGAACAATTGGCCAATCTGTCGAGTACACATGGCATGATGATGTCTCTGCCACGCACCTCGGTCCACTGTCTCCTTCCTAGCCCTAACCGCTCTCTACTGCACAGAGGACTCTCTTGGTCTAGAACGCCCACCAGAAACAGTAGATGGGCGTGCTGAAGGTGTGTCTGACTGTGGAGCATCGCTTGCTGCATCTTTGCGGCCCTCTGTGGCATGATCTGACTCTGTAAATGGTGCGTCATCAGCTGATGACGATGTTGGACGAGATGGACTTGCGGCTGAAGGAACAACTGGATGAGAGGGAGCACGTGTGTTGGACGCTCTATGAACATCCCCCCCCCACGTGACTAGGCCCTGCCTTTGCATGTGTGCTGGATGCTCTAGGAACAACTTCCCCCATGTGACTAGGCCATGCCTCTGCATCTGCTCTGGACCCTGCACCTCTACCATGTCCCGAACCAGCTCTAGTCTCTGCTTCTGCCACTGACCCACGAACAGCACTGTGAGATGGTCTCAAAGGCTCAAGAGATGAACCGTCACGCCCGTATGTGTCCATCAATCTCTCCACCTCTGCATCTGATATGCGAGGGCAAATGAATATGCCCATCCCCCGCCCATCTGGCATGGTGAGTCATAGCAAATGGGCCCTAACCCTGGTAAGAGAACCAGTAGAGATGCCGCCACAATGCAGGCATCCCCATTTGTGGGCACCACATCTCTGGTGCGTAGCCACATCCCCCTCTGTCAACTCTACCTCTGACCAAATGCCTCTACCAAGGACCGGCATCGTGTGAATCTGTCAATGTATCAGATCGTGTGACTCAACCAATGTATCAGACCTGCAAAAGAGGAAGCAAACAATCACATGTCAGTATTCTGTTGGTAGCAACAACATTCGGATTGATGTGAACATCAACCCTAAACCCTAAAACGCATGTGATTTGGGCCCTAAACCGAAAACATTCTCTAGAAGCAATAAAAACCGAAACTAACAGCACATGCATGTTTGAGGGCATGAAGAAACACAGTTTAGCCTAAAATTGCACCTCAATCAAATGATTATTAGCTACTTTGCAAAAAGAATAAAAAACACATGGAAAAGGGGCATGAGATTCATATCTTTTGATACAAGCAAAAATGGGAAAAACTAACAGCATGAGCATCTCTGTGGGGTTCAATACAGATGATTTGAAACCAAAAACCACTTCATTACATTGCCTACAGCTCATTCTATTAGCTACCAAGGTTTGAAGTCAAAACTTACCTAAAATCATTTTGGAGACAAATGCCGCCACCTCGTCGCTTCCACCGTCCTGATCACACACGGATCGATGCCCCACTCTGCCCACAATCCACCATCACCTCCTCATCCTTGCTCTCTCTCACTCTCCAACTCTCAGAAGGCAAAAAATTTTATGTGGGCCGCAGGCTACCTGCTCGCGGCCCACATAAAAAAATTTGAAACTTTTTTCGTGTTCCGGGACAACGTTTTTGGTCCGGGAACACGAGCGATCCGGATCACACTCCTTCCGGATCGTGATCCGCTGCAACACAGTCCAAAACAAATGCCTGAACTGAAAGCATAGAAAAGCCATATAAAATTATCCTCTTTGTTTGTTTACATGATGATAAGTCATTCATGTTGTTACACATGAAACTGAATAATCAGATTTGTGATGGTACTGGCAAGCATATGCTTGGCTAATAGCCACAAGAATATGAGGCTCTTTTGGTCACCATCATAGTGGGGAGTGATGAATTAACATTTTACTCTTGAACTTCAGCACATGAAATAGTATTGGAATATGGGGAGGACTTTGGATATTTTAAATGGTCAACAGTAATGGACAACCAATCCAATAATGTGAGCATGACCTTGTAGTTTACAAAAATTAAAAAAGACAAGATGTATGGGATACACGATATTGAATTCCAATTGGGAGAGTTAGTTAAACCAATAATTGCAATACTTAATGGTGTGACAAGATAAATCATTAACAATGTCATTAAATGCACCAAATCAATGATGATTGTGTGTATTGCTAAGGGCTAGAAAGTAATGTTACAACGTTGGTAAACAAAGAGACAAAGCAAACTACAAAAAAAATTCTAGCACCCTTGGCGATGAGATCAAAACTAGTACCTAAAACATAATGGCTCTTTTTGTAAGGCAACTACTATATGTCATGTAGTGAGTACTTGAGTTCATAAGAGTGTGATTGCCAATATTTTTAAGCAATGATTCAAGTAGCCAACATGAGGGTGATTACTAAGCTCTCAGAAGTTACTTTTGCCTCTAATTGCCACTCTAATAGGTAATTAGTCTTAAATAGTTTATATAGTGAAAGTGTACATTGGTTAGAAAAAAGAAGAAAATTGGGCTTTCCAAGGTGACTACCAAAGACAAACTAAAATTGATGGAAAGAATGCATTTGCATAAATTTTGTGATGGAAGTAAGTTTCAATGGATCAAGACAATACCATTTGTACATAACAAGAAAATACACAAACAACTGTTATCCTTAGAAAAGAGTTTATGTTGGATTATATGCTAGAAAATGAGCATAAAATGATCGAGATGCAAAAGATGAGTTCTTCTAGTGAACCCAAAGGCCATCAAAATAGACATAGACAATTATGCCAATAATTTCAATGAAGAGTTTATCCATGAGGAGCCATCATTTTGTTAGAAAGACAATTGCAATTAAAATTTTAGGTTATGGTCCTATGAATTCCATGCTCAGATCATCACGTTTTGCATTATATGTAGCATATGTTGATCTTAGTAAGTGTCAAAACTACCCATCTATTGGATCCATATGAAAGAAGAAAGTTATTGAATGATGCTAAATTACAACTTTTATTGGAAAAAAAAGACCATTGAATATCTGTCCAAAATACTTATATTATATTTTCTTTCATAATACAAGAAGTTTCTGTATATGTCTATTCCCTACCAGCTTGTATAAATTTACATGCTTTTATAAATTTTCTATAGTTCGTTGACTTTGTAATATGTCGAATTTGCACTCTTATGTAAAACCATTGAAATAGTTGCAAAATGTAGCTATTATTTGTGCTAGTTCCACCATGTTGTGTGCTTTTGTGAAATGTTGATCTTGCTTGCCAATGATATTCCTTGTGATACTATTTCTTGCAATGAATGTTGCATGATGTTGTAATATACGATGTATTACACACAACATAAAAATAACTCAGCATCACAAAAAGTTAAATCAGTAGCACAAATCTTTTAACAATAAATAGAAAGATAAATTTTACCATGTAATAAGTTATGTGATATGCTCCCCATGCACTTTGGATTGCATCAACAAACTCTCTAGTTGTTTTTTGTATCATTTGCACATCAGTATTTGTAAATTTCTCCTTGCGTAAATATTTCACCATGTTGTCCTCCTTTGATCCTCCAATGCTCGGTTTACATGAAATATTTCTTGATTTACCTGAACACTTGTCTTCTTTCTTGATTTCGACATGGTCCTTATGTAATACAACTTTAGACCAAACATCTTCGAGTCTGGAAATGGCTTGCTTTGAAGATGACTTTGGTTTTGTATTCCATGCAAATAATATGTGAAGATATATTATTTTTTCCATTATATGCACCTATGCATGGAGTGTACAAATATGAACATTATGTATAAGAATGGCAACAATGGTTTCCAATTGGCATCTTCTTTGTCTCTTGATATCCCTGTACTCCTCGTCATGTCTTTTGATGTCTTCATGCAATACAAGCAAGGGTGCTTTGAATTAGCTCCATGGGAAACATTGAGCATGCATTTTAACGTCTTTAGATCGCCAGCCAGATGCCACTGGGAGTGCTACGTTAAAATGAACAATTCCAGAGACATTGGAAACTTTTTAATACATACTTGTGCAAAGGATTCCTTTACCATTTTGAACATGGTAGCATATGCTTCTCTACTAATATTAGAAAAATCACATGCACCTTGAATAAATGTACTATATGTATCTTACAAACTTCATTCATAATGCTCTCAGCACTCATAGCTTTGATTTTGTTCATTCTATTACTGCTCAACATTGACTTTGTCGACGTCGACGTCGAAGTCAAAACAAAATCTAATGACTTTCCAATAGAAGAGTCATCTGCCAAATGTTCTTGGGCAACCAATACAAATCTACACAATAAATATCAGTGGCATGTAAAAGTTAGACAAAAGATTTATCACACTTCAATGAATCCAATACAATGCTAGAGTTTTTTCAAATTACTAATACCAACCTAAAAAAAAATTGCATTAGCACTTGAATGCATGGGTGACTAGATTTTGATGAAAGATCACATATGTTCTTTGTTGGCAATCGTCGTCTTCTCTTTGCTTTTTTGTTCAGCAAGTCCATCTCTTTTACTAAAGATAAGTTTGAGATATGCAATGATTGTAATGCAATTTTCATTTCATCATTGCTATTTGCAAGCTCCCTTGCAGAAGTCTCTAGCATTTCAATACATTTTTTAAGAACTTCATTTTTCTCTAAACAACTTTTCAAGCTTATTTCTTTTTCATGATAGTCTATTAAGATTTGCTTGAATTTTTCTTCTAAAAAATTTATTCTTTCCGTAGAATTTGGATTACCATAGGCTTTTAGATTCTCACAATAACCTAAAAGACCATTTTTTTCATTACACATATAAATGACCAACTGAGTTATTGAATTGAAGTCATGATGCCGTAATGAATGAGGATCAACAAAATACAACAATCCTGATGACCATAAATCTAAATGCTTCAACTTTTCTTCCATGTGACGTATCATATCAGAAGGCGATAGTTTTCTTTCTTTTTAATTCCTTTTCCTAAGCAGGCCATACTCTTGAGGAAGATCTAGATGAGAAGATGATAAGACTTAACCATAGGTCTAAACATATGAATTAACAATGTATTGACAACAATAGCTGAATTTACAAAAAGTAAAGTACCATCAAACATTGTAAAGAAGCTCATCTGAATATATACAAATATGACATGTCCTAAACAAGTGCCAAACAAATTTTCGTGGCAACAAGCAAAAGTTCATTGTTGGAAATGGTGGTAGCCATATTATTGACATTCTATTCTATTCTAGTTTTTTTTTTTTTTTTGTGTTTGTCAAAACTAATTTTGAATGTTTCAAATGTTGAGAGGGAAAAAGTTCAACCTTCAAGAGTCTCATTTGGGCAAGAATTGATTTTGGATGTGACTACAATAATTAGAATGGTCTACATTGAAAATGGTATGGGTAGACGTGTAAAAATATTTTTTAAATAGTATTCTAATATAGTTTCTCTATTATTCTCTCTCCTAAATGGCATTTCTTAAAGGGCCCTTTTAGGGCTCAAATTTTCTCTAATGCGTAGCACATGTGGATGCTAGGCTTGTCACTTTGTTGACTAGTTGAGTTGGCTCAAGCTTTGCTCTTAGGTTTATTGATTGGCATGTTGGGTTTGTTTGTTAGGGCAAAGACTCGTGATCTGTTAGCTAGGTTGGTTAGCTTGTTCAGATGGTTCAAGACTAGCTCTTTGGATCTCATGTTGGCATATTGCCTAACTGACTCTTTGTTGTGCTTGTGTGGGTATTCTTGTGGGACACTTGTCTCATGGAGCCATCACTGGTCTTCATTTGCTTATGATTGATTTGGTTAGGCAATTGGTCGTTGAATGTAGGAAGCTATGTTGATTGTCTTAGCTGATACAACACCAACCGTCTGAAGAAACAAAGTGTTTCTGATTACAAAGCCTTGCTAGCTTTCAGCCCTTCACCTGACAAAGATGTTCACGAACTCGAACATCTGGAGACGCGAAACACGAAGAGTTTTGCGAACACGAAAGTCAACGGAGACGAAGACGAACGGTTCGCGAACACAAAGGATCCACGAACGAGATTCTGTTGCGATCCAGCAATAGAGAAAGGGAGACGAGGTAAACGAAATCAACGATGGAAACGAAACCTGTTCTGTCATCACGCTCCAAGGAGTACCACAAGAGATCACGCAAGTACCCAGAAGTACAGAGATCTGACCTAATGGCATGATGCCAGCAGATACTTCCTAGGTCGTGGCTAATCTGCCACTCTTGTAATTCCCTGATTAGTTGTAGATGTATAATCATTCTAATCTTAAGTTTACATAGAGAGACCGTACTTACTGGATAATACTTGACATATATCAGAATAGGATACACAGAGTGTAAAAAAAAAGAGAAGAGACACTGAAGAAGCCTGATGCTAGTAAGCAATCAAGATGAACACAGACAGAAGCTCCGCCTACGTGCGAGAAGATAATTCTGTCTAGGACCAGAAGATACAATTGTCTGCTAGTGAAGCGAGACTACTACTCATGAGAAAACCGTGCTTCTCTCACGCCAACGCACTGCGTGGATTCGCATGCAGTGCCTTGAAGAAATCAGAGAAAATCAATACAAAATATTTTCTAGTCGTGTCTGATCTTGAATGCTTATGCTGTTTATTTTCATATGTCTGAGTTTCCTTGTTCCCTTTGAGTTCCACACCTTGGTTGAAATTAAGTCGAATGTTGTATTGATTTTATGAATGTAGATCAGTAGTAACTGACTACTCTCTGGAGGATTGTAGGAGTGTTCCAGCTGGTAGTGCCCAGCGAACGCATCTGAACTCCATCTGAATCTTGAAAGAGAGTCGCGAATGTTTCATGAATTTTCTTCTCACGATTCTCATCAGTCGTATCGGAGCAACGCACGATTCTCAACATGGTATCAGATCCACCCTGTCATATTCTAACATAGCCGAGAAGCTAGCAGATCCAGGAGGCCAAACATTCAGACAATCAACCATCAACAAGAAAACAGACTTCAAGAAGCAATGGCTTCAATCAGCATCATGCAGAGCAAGATCTACATTATACTTAATTCTTCATGATCTAACTTTCTAGTCTGGAAAGTTAAGCCATCTTTGATACTCAAGGGCGAAGGACTCTTCTCCTGGGTGGGTGGCACAGAAGAAATGCCTACGGCAACAAGCAAGGAGCTACGCGAATGGAGGGAGAAAAACGACAAGGCAGTAGCCTTGCTATCATCTTCCATCAAAGATAGCCTTACACTTGACCTGACTACACTCTCAAAATCTAAGGAGATGTGGGATGTACTGCTCACAAGATTTTAGACAAAATCAAGAAGTCAGATTATGATGCTGAAAGATCAGCTGACGAATCTGTAGTGGGATGGAAAAGACCTCACCTCTTTCGTGAGAAAGATGAAGGATCTATTTCTATCACTACACAACTCAGGAGCAGAGAATGCAGTATCAATTGAGAAGCAGCTCACATATCTGTTAAGAGCCTTACCCAGATCTTTCCAGTCGACACGAACCTTGCTCGCGAAAGATCCTACCATGAACCTCGAAAAGGCGATTGTCGAGATTCGAGAGGAAGTCGAGGCCAGAGATCATCTTGATCACAAAGATGGTTCTGACCAGGCACTCTATGGCAATAGAGAAAAATCAAAGAAACAGTTCAAGCCTAAGAGGGAGTCGAATCAGAGGCAGGATCGTGACCAGCAAGCAGAGGGGACCAGCAAAAGCAACTGGAAGACCAAAGGGAGGTCGAAATGACAAGATGCAAACAAGAAAACCTGAACAAGATGCAGAAGAGACGGGCATACAATAGATACCTGCTAGCTCAATCCCAAGATTGAGTGTATCCATTGCCATAAGAAGGGTCATGCAGCCATGGATTGTCGCCAGAACCCAAGAAACAGATCAGCACAGAACAGACAGGAGAACAATAATAGTTCTTCCTATGTTGAGGAGCCCGAGAGCTCGAAGATGGGTGAAGAAAGAACGAACAAAAATTGTTCGACCGCCTACATCTGTGAAGATGTGTGTGCAGCATCAACGTCTGACACACACGAGGTGATCCTGGATTCAGGAGCCACCTCGCACTTCGTGACATCAAGACGAATCATGTCTGATTTTAGAAGTGCAAATTTCTCAAGATTCATAGTTCTTGGAGATGGATCCAGACATCAAGTGAACGGTATTGGTTCACTCTAGCTCAACACCAACGGTAGAGACTGACAACTCGAAGACGTTCTGTTTGTGCTAACTCTACAGCAAGACTTGCTCTCTATAGCAAGAATAGCAGATACAGGGATGTGTGTGACGTTTTCTAACGAAGCATGCAATGTGATTGATGCCAGCACCAGCACTCTCTCATTACTCAAGGCAGAAGGAAGGGCAACCTATATCATCTAAAGGTGCACCTACCTGAAGATCAAATGCATCAAACCCATGACGACTCACCAGAAACTCTGTGGCATAGAAGACTCTGCCACATGAACTCAATGGCACTCTACCAAGCAAGTCATCATGGAGCAATAACAGGGGTCAGCATCTCGAATGCAACCAATTCGACCACCTATGATGCATGTTTGAAAGGCAAGATGTCACACACACCATTCATCAAAGACTCCTACAAAACAACAAAGATTCTGGAGCTGGTGCACTCTAACATCTGCGGTCCATTCAACGTGATCTCAGTGGGAGGTTCAAAATACTATATAACCTTCATTGATGATTATAGCAAGTTTCCAGAGTGTATTCTATTCAGAATAAATCTGAAGCACTCGATAAATTCATAGAATATGTGAATTGGGCTGAGAGATGCATAGGCAGCAAGGTGAAGCAGATCAGAACAGATCGAGGTGGCGAATATATCTCGAATCGCTTCACTGACTTTTGCAATGATCATGGCATCATTCACAGAAGAACTGCAGCCTACACACTGCAGCACAATGGTGTTGTTGAACGAAAGAACAGGAACCTGATGGAAGCAACCAGATGCATGATGGCATACTCGAAAGCTCCAAGGGCATTGTGGACAGAAGCAATAGTTACAGCCGCATACATCCAGAATAGGACAGGTACATCTGGTGTTCCTCACACGACACCACATGAGCTATGGTGGGGTAGAAAACCCAACCTGTCTCACGTCAGAATATTTGGCTGTGCAGCATATGCACATATTCTTGATAAGCTTCACAAGAAGCTTGATGAGAAAACCGAGCAAGGATTTTGGTAGGTTATGACAATAATTTGTCATACTACAGAATCTACATTCCAGACACAAACACTATGAAAATAGTCAGGGATGTCAAATTCGACGAGAGCAGGACAATGGCCAACAAAGACCCTGTTAGCTATGAAGTTCTGGAAAGACAGTACTATGACCTACCGCCAACGTCAGAGGGAGCAGAGGACGAACACAAAAACGAAGATTTTCGAGTCGTCTCCCATTCGAACGACGAATCAAACAAAGAAAGATTCGAGAGACAACCTACCGCCGCAGTTCCTGTAAACCAAGATGGTTCCGAACCGAGCTGAGCAGACAAGGGAAAAGGCATAGCTGTTCTGGGAGGATCTCCCAAAAGGTCAACAAGACCACGAAGAGCGCCAACAAGATTTGTGCCAGGCAGCTAAGCTTCCACATCAGAAGAATTCTGCGGGTTCAGTGGTGAATCACAGACATTTGAGGAGGTGATTGAAGGTCCAAAAAAGGACAAATGGATCCAAGCCATGAACGAAGAGATGGAGTCCATGAGGAAGAACCATGTATGGATGTTGGTGCCATTACCTCATAAGCGCAAGACTGTCAAATGCAAATGGGTTTTCAAACTCAAATATGGACCAGACATGAGTGTGATGAAATACAAGGCAAGACTGGTAGCGAAGGGTTTCTCTCAGAGATACGGTATTGACTACTCTGAAACCTTCTCTCCTATCGTCAAACATTCATCCCTACGTTTGTCGTTTACATATGTAGCAGCTTATGACCTCAGGATCCACATTGTGGACGAAAAGACAGCCTTCTTGCATGGCGAATTAGATGAAGAGGTCTACATGGATCAACCCCCAGGATTTGTCTCGAATTCACTTCCTGACTATGTATGCATAATGCATAGAAGCATCTACGGTCTGAAGCAATCAGCCCGACAATGGTACAAGAAGAAGGATCAGGCCCTGAAATCATTGGGATTCAAGCCTTTGTTGGCTGACTCCAATGTGTATGTCAGAGTTACAGATGGGCAGATCATCATAGTGGCTGTATATGTGGATGACACTCTGACACTTAGCAGGAGTGAGCAGCTAATTGCTGAAATAAAGACAGACATCTCGAAACATTTCGAGATAGTGGATCTGGGAGAAGCCAGGTGTTACCTAGGCTTACAAATTGAAAGGGACTATGAGGGAGGCAAGTTATACCTTCACCAGTCCAGATACACCCAGAAGATCCTAGAGGACTTTGGGATGCTAAACTGCAAAGGAGCGAACACTCCAATGCTCGCAGGGATGGTGCTAACAAATGACGACTGTCCAAAGACTGAGGAAGAAAGAGAATAGATGTAGCTCACACCCTACAGGAGGCTGATAGGTTCACTGATGTACCTTGCAGAAAACACACGTCCTGATATTGCTTATGCAGTATTCAGGATGAGCCAATTCTGTACGAATCCAGGCTCGACACATTGGAAGATTGCAAAACAAATTTTGCAATATCTTCAATTAACGAGGGATTATGGCTTATGTTATTGTCGTGGTGTAGGTCTCAGGATACTTTCCTACAGCGATGCTAGCTGGGCATCTCTCAGGGACGACAGTAAAAGCATCTCAGGAGGATGCACCATCACATCAGGAGCAGCAGTTCTCTGGGTCAGCATGAAGCAGACTATTGTAGCTCAGTCGTCTTGCAAAGCAGAGTACGTAGTAGTAGCGAAGATGGCCAATGAAATAATTTGGCTAAGGCAGTTCTTGGACGAATTGGGCGAAACAATGAACGATCCATTGGTCTTGCAGATGGACAATACCTCTGCGATACACCTGATGAAAGATCATGTGTTCCACTCAAAAACAAAGCACATTGTGATCAAGTATCACTTGATCAGGGATCTGATTGAAAGGAAGATGATGCAGACCACCTTCATAGGAATGAAAGATATGGTTGCTGACATCTTCACTAAAGCTCTGGACAAATGGCTCTTTGAGAGGCAAAGGAGCTATCTCGGGATCATAAAGCTACCATGCTTTGCGATGGAGCTGAAGAAACAAAGTGTTTCTGATTACAAAGCCTTGCTAGCTTTCAGCCCTTCACCTAACGAAGATGTTCGCGAACTCGAACATCCGGAGACACGAAACACAAAGAGTTTTGCGAACACGGAAGTCACGGAGACGAAGACGAATGGTTCGCGAACACGAAGGATCCACGAATGAGATTCTGTTGCGATCCAGCAAGAGAGAAAGGCAGACGAGGTAAATGAAACCAACGGTGGAAATGAAACTCGTTCTGTCCTTGCGCTCCAAGGAATACCACCAGAGATCACGCAAGTACCTAGAAGTACAGAGATCTGACCTGATGGCATGATGCCAGCAGATACTTCCTAGGTCGTGGCTAATCTACCACTCTTGTAATTCCCTGATTAGTTGTACATGTATAATCACTCTAGTCTTAGGTTTACATAAAGAAGAGACACTGAAGAAGTCTGATGCTAGTAAGCAATCAAGACGAACACAGACAAAAGCTCTGTCTGTGTGCGAAAAGATAATTCTATCTAGGATCAGAAGATCCAATTGTCCGCTAGTGAAGTGAGACTACTACTCGTGAGAGAACCGTGCTTCTCTCATGCCAACGCACTGCATGGATTCGCATGCAGTGCCCTAAAGAAATCAGAGAAAATCAATATAGATTATTTTCTAGTCTTGTCTAATCTTGGATGTTGTCATATGTCTGAGTTTTCTTGTTCCCTTTGAATTTTTCACCTTGGTTGAGATTAAGTCGAATGCTATATTAATTTTATGAGCGTAGATCAGTAGTAACCAACTACTCTCTAGAGGATTGTAGGAGTGTTTCAGCTGGCAGTGCCCAACGAACGCATCTGAACTCCATCCGAATCTTGAAAGAGAGTCGCGAATGTTTCGTGAATTTTCTTCTCACGATTCTCATCAGTCGTATCGGAGCAACGCACGATTCTCAACACCCTCCGTAATTTAGGTGCCAACAACAAGTTGGCCTACATATTTTGTTGTATGTTTTCAATGTACACCTCATTGTTATCACTATTGTAATATTCTACCTCTACTCTATTTTTGAGAGAATCTTGTAAATGCTTTTCTCTGAACTTGTCAAGATAAAAGAGAAAAAAATGGCTAAGTATGAGTGCAAAAGATGTGTTGATTTTCAAAGGTTTTCAAATAATTTTTTTAGTAGAGTTCTCAAAACTTGCAATTCTCTATTCCAAACTCCCTCTTATGGTATAGGAGGTTAAGAAGATGTACAATTACAGGAATAAGTGCAACTTGTCTTAAGCAAAAAATCTAAAAGTGGGAAACTGCTAAATTAGTATAACAATGTTCGGTTGCTACTACTTTTATAGTCTATGATCTAATTTTTGAAACCATCTAACTTACATCATTTTATCTCATTCTGATTTGCAAAGGTTTTAACTTATTTACAATATTATTGCATGTAAAGACAATAGAAGTTTTGCTTTTACCTTGGAGCTTCTATGAGTAGAAACGTTCAAAAAATTTGCTTTAGAAAGCTTCTTTGTTGAATTTTGATGAGTTGCAGAATAGGCTAGTTATGGCTTTTCTACTTTTGTCATCATACTTCTAATTCCTAGATTTTTGTGTGAGAAGTAATCATGATGTGATGAAAGCCAAAGGAGAATTCTCTCAAGAGGAGAAATTTGAAGCTTGGTGAAAAGAGAGCTTGGTTTTGAGGTGGTGATAAATGATAAGCTTGACTACGTATGTCTTTTTAAAAGAGTTCACAAGATGTCATCCACAAGTGTTGCTACATGAAGATCATCACAATTTGTTCATCCTATCCACTCATCTTTTCACATTGCTAGTATAAAAGAGACTTTGATGGATCTACTTTATTTTCATCTTCAATAGATAAATATTGTGGATATGTATGGATATTTTCTTCGTTTATAATCAATAATTGATACCATTATGAGTTCAATGTTTCTATGAAGAATCAATTTCATGATTGTGATGAGTCCACATAGTTATATCTCTTTGCTGGTATGATTATGTTCCACATTGAAAGGGAGCACTTTTAGAACCTCAAATATGAATATATTGTGATTGAAAAAGCCCACGATATTTTTAGAAAAGATCATGGGGTTGGTCTTGAAGCACTATCAAGAGGAGATTAACAATATGGATAAAGAAGGAGACATCAATGAACCCGAGAAGGAGGTTGTTGTTCATTATCTATTTTTGCAGCTTTTTGAATACCTAAGTAAGGTAAAGGAGTAGTACAAGAGTCCACCAATATGTTACTCTACTTGTTTCATCTCATGTTCAAGGAAAAATATGCCATTGAGTTGAAATTGACAATGTTTAATGAGACCATGTTCATCATTTTGCGTCCTTTGGTTCATGGAGATGACATAGTCCTTACTGCTCTTTGCAAGGAGGGTGTCCCAGTTAGTGTTCTTGTAATTGGTGATTTCAACATAGAGTGGCATTTGGCTAGAAATCTAAACAACTTAAAACGTATATTCGGTGTTTTTCATGGAGCTAATTTAAAACACCCTTGGTTGTAGTATACGAGGACAAGAAAAGACATGATGAGGACAATAAGGATAGGTAGAGACAAAGAAGATGCAGATTGGCACCCAATGTTGCCAATTCTTACTCGTAACTTTTCTTACTTGTAATGTCCATGCAGAGGTGCATATTATAAAAACTAATACATCTTCACATATTAATTTTGTGGAATACCTAAAAACCAAAATCATTTTTCAGAGCAAGCCATTTCAAAATTCAAAGATATTTTGTCTGAAGCATGCCTACATGAAGGCCATGTTAAAATTAGAAAGATAATTGTTACCCATTTTTTTGCCCTTGGAAGATGCCATGAAATGGAACTTTCCCATGACAAAAAGAAGGCAGTAGAGTCAATTTGTTTCTCCATACCTTGGGAAGACCATACGCTCATACTTCCATATTCTTTTGTGAAAAAGTCGTGTGGTGTAACGGAATATGCTGCAACCAATAAAATGCATATATTAGAAATCAAATATATGATTATAATATTTTGATGTATGCTTTGTCTACAAAAACAAATATCGACTAACGTGATGGCATTTGTTTTGGGACTTTGACCTCAAAAAGAGTAACCTTTTTTTGGTATTTTTTAGTGGTCCTAGTTTTAGGCCAAAATCTTGGTTTTTGTTAGGGATTCTCTAGTTTTATTTAATTTTTAGTGTTAAAAAATGCCTATTTTTAATAAAGCACTGCAAGTTTGTTTTTGCAAACTTCATAGAACTATCATAATTACATATGATAAGACAACACATGATTTTTGAAAGTCCAAATGCCATTAGAATACAAAAGGGCTATATATATATATATATAGTTAAAATTTCACAATTCTAGCTTGACTAGTTTTTGGTCATATGACTTGTAATTGGTAAGATGGCCATGTGATTGGATGCCACACGTGCCAAATAGCATAGGATGCTTTTCAAGAGGTTTATTCTTCATATTACATTGTGATGGCACCTTGAAAAGAAGCCAAATAGTGCATAGATAAGCTAAAGAAAAAGTAGGAGCCAAAAATAGCAATTTTCACATTGTTTTTGGATCTCTAGATCTTGACCCATAATTAGGGTGGATCAAGTGGCCTATTAGGTTATATATTAGGGTTAGGTTATGTTGAGTTTAGAGACACCCTAACATGATCAGATCCGACCTACTCATGTATAAATATGTGATGGTTTCTCCATCAAATCATGAGTAAAAATTTGGTTTTCCATGTACCAATGTTGTTGATGATTCTTAAGGCTTGATATTTGTTGTTTGTGTTGAGTTCTTTCCAATTGTGGGATTGATTAGCAAGTTAAAGTACTGTACACTGCCTATGGCAGTCCATACATTCACACATGTGAAGGAAATTGCAAGTTTTTGAGCCTTATAGTGGGGTTCAAGCCGGGGAAAGCCAGGAAACACTAAATTGGTTGGTGTTTTTGCTATAGGATCTCAATTGGATCCATTCAAGGTGCTTCCTCCATTATTTCAAAAATTTATTGAAGTCTTTTTTATGCATTTTCAACACACACACACACACACACACACACACACACACACACACACACACACACACACACACACACGTGTGTGTATTTTCAAAGTACATTTTCTAAAGAATTTTCACTGATGCCTCTCAATTCAGAACTTGACATGTTTTGAACACTATCATTTTCAACTGATGAGGAGGAAGACCCATCTTCTTCATCAGAGTCATCTGGCATATCTTCCTTAGAATCAACGTCCAATCTTGACAAGAAACGTTGTGAGTCAACTTTTCTGTGTTGTTGATGAGTTGACGATGATGGTTGACACCCTTAATCCAAGTCGTTCCTTCAATATAGATATAGTTGACCTCCCTAGATGATAGTTCAAAATTAAACGCCAAAACATCTACATCTTGTAAATTCAGATCGTCGACTCGTGGTTGAGTTTTTGGCAATCGCTTTATCTTGCCCTTTGGATCTACTTGTAACTGTTTTCAAATTCTTACCTTCCTAGAAAAGCATTCTTGGAAATGGAGCACAACCAATGGATGCGTAACACTTTTGTCTGGTTGTTATTTCGAATGAAATGAAGCACTTTGGCAATCCAAAATGGATGTCCTTTGTTGTTTTTTGAAGCAAGAAGTGCAGCAAGTTTGAATTTCATTCAGATCACTGCATCATTTCCATTAAGAAAAATATGGGCTCAAAATGGGCCCTTTAAGAAGTTTGACTTTAGAGAGAGGTTACATAGAGAGAGAATGGAAACCGATAACGTTTGGTTGTCATTTTTCAAGTTTCTAGTAATGCCCACATTCTACCTAATGTGGTTTACTAGCTCTAACTTAAGACATTATTAGTTAAGTGTGCTTGTAATAATGAAAGACGAAATTTCTCTGCATGTTTCAGCCGACTTGAATTCTTGGTATGCTCTTTGCAAAATATGAGCTCAAATTTTTGTATGCTCATATGAAAAATGAGAGTCTCCTCCTCAAAATAATCATAAAAAATAGTATCTTTCCATAAGACCCAACTTTGGTATGAAGCACATATAACCAAAGTTTGAAATATCACCATCTTGGCTTCATCCAGCAAAATAATGAACTCCAAATTGCCATCCTTCCAATGAAGGTCTTCATTCCTTGGAAATTCAAGAGTGAATGAATCATAAGTTGAGGCCTTTGAATCCTTCTTTGAAACTCCAATCAAAGTAGTAGTGATCACTATTTCATCATCATAAGATATAGGATGAAAAACAATGTTCATTCTAGCATCATCAAAGGACATTGTCAAATACATGACATGTTTTTTTGTCAACACAAAGTAAGATGAGTAAAGGGAGATATGAAGAAACTTCCTTGATGCTCCTTTATCTTTACTCAAGCCTTTATAATGATGTAGATTCAGGTCTCTTTTCCTTGATGGAAGTTCTCGAGTTCCTCCTTGATGTCCTTTTTCTTCATCATGCCCACTCCCTCTTGGTGTTGATGATGAAGACATGGATCCAAACCATGATCTTCTTCAAGACTCTCAAGAAACTTGTTTTCAAGTTTCAAAAACTAAATGTTCTCTTTCTCAATATGATAGTCTTTCAAGTCAACAAAGTAATCACCAAGATCATTCATGCCAAATTCACTAGTCCATGATTGCTTCTCACTAGTAATTTGCATTACATACTTGTTGAGTTTGAAACTAATGTGGCCAAATACTCTTGTATGGAGATAAGTGTCCTTAAAGGATAATTCACTTACTCTCATACAAGGTTCACAATATGCCTCTTCGAAAATGAAGTCACAATCTTTCAACTTATGAATGAAAATATCATGCTTACTTCTAGCACATTCAAGAGTCAGTAGACATGACAACCACCTTGAATTCCATACTTTAAAATTAAAAACAACTTCATTACAAACTTTGACAAATGAGGTATAAAGTGTATCCCCCTCTCCAACTTGAATTTCCTTTTCCACAAAAATGAGCATTGATAGCTCCATCTTTGCTCTTGTGGCTCTCTTTGAAATAGTTGAAGCTCTCGAGTTTTGCTCCTCCTCTTGATCAAGCTCCTCCTCTTGATCAAGCTCCTCCTTGATCTCAGCCATATTTTTTCCAATATGATTCTTAGAGGATTCATCATTAAAGCTTACAAACATTGTGGCTCCACAATTTCTTATTGTGCTTGCAAACTGTACATCCAAATGGATCAACTTAAGAGGGTGAGTCTTAGTGATAGAGTTAGAGAAAGGAAACCTATGTGCTTTAGCCGAAGCACATCCTTCACAAACCTTTTTCTCCTTTGCCATGGATCTTGGAAGGCCTAGAGCAAGCTCCTCCTTGCACATGGCTTCCATGGACTTGGTATTGATATGAAAGTTTGGTGAATGCCTTGATCGATTTCCTTTGAGCATAGCAATATTCTCAATTTGACGATCCATAGTTGCTTGTTCATTGACCAAATTAAGACATTGATGTAGGTCAAGTTCTGAACTTTGATGGTTGAAGTGAAACTTGAAAGGATGTTCAATTATCTTCACATCCTGATCTGAATCTTGACTCTTGTCTGGACACCATCTGTTGTTGCAACTTAATCCGAATCTTGAATTGGACTTTTGTTGCCTACAACTGTATTTGGATCTGGGACTTGACTTTCATCATTGCTTGGCTCATCTGACTCATTGTCATCGCTTCGCTCATCCACTTCATTTTTGTCACATTGCTCATCAGACTCATTGTTGGGATCATCTTCATCTTTAGAAGTTTTTTCCCTTTCATGCACATGCGGTTGTCAATCCACTGATGCTTTAGTGTATACACTCAATTTTTGAATTCACATCTTCATTTTCTCAAACCACCTGGATTTTTCTTCTTTACTTTTAGCTTCCAGGTTAATTCGTTGTTCTTGTTGCTCATACTTTAAAGCATATTCCATAGTTTCCCTTAATTGAAACCTAGGCTGGAGAGAAGTAGTTTGCAGATAATTTTCTACAATTCTTCAATATTGTGGTCATAAACCATACATGTAGCATTGTACAAGATATACTTCTCTATAATCAAATAATGGAACCATCTGCTGAAATTCTTGATTGTACTCAGCAAGTGTAGTTATCTGGTTCAAAGAACACCATTGGATGAAGTCGGATCGATTGAAGACTTGTCTACAAACTGCTTTGAAATTAAACCAATTCACACGAAGAAAGTCTTGAACGATATTCCACCATGACTGAACATGTCCTTGGAAACCCGATGAAGCAAAGAAAACCATATCACTATCACCAATACCTCCAATATAGTAGAAGTTATAATCCAATTCTTCTAGCCAATTGTCTACTTTAATGGAGTGAATGCTTCCATCAAAGGTAGGACTAACGTAATTAGATAGTTCTTGGTTGTAACAATAAGGATTCTATTGAGCAGTGACTTTCCACCATTCATTATGATATGGTTTGTAGATAAGTGCTCTAGAGCAAGTGCACGATCCATCATATCGTGTAACTCCCTAAAACTAGCTGCATAAATGGATCTTGCAGGAGTTGGTTGAAGCACATTTCTGATAGGCATTTGAGGAGAATTCACATAGTAGTTCAAACATTTTCTATACTCAAATTTTGTCTTCGGAACCAATGCCAAGAATTGTTGATTAAATTTTTGTACAAAACCTGTTTGTTTGAGGGATTTGAATGATTTCACATAAAATCTGGTAATACTATCAATGCAAGCAATTTTGAATTGACTCCAAAGCTTTGTGATTGGATGTGCTTGAGTATCCCACCATGCTCGAACTTGTCCTTGAAAGCACAATGAAGCAAAATAAATTTTATCCCCTTCACAATAATGGTGATGACGGAAGTGGACCTCCAATTTAGTTAACCAATCTTCAATACTGATTGAATTTGGTTGTCCATCAAAAGCAAGGTCATAAAGTGCAATTTCAGATTGTATGTCGCCAATAGATGGAAGCTAAATGTTTTTACTATAACATTAATCCATCATTAATGACTAATAAATACTTGTGGACTATGAATTTACCGACTGAAATTTTTTTTAGAATGGTATTTTACAGACTAGTAAAATACAACGTTGATGCAAGGACATCGAAAATCAGTTGAGGATAACAAAGACAATGCGGAGGATTATGAGGATAATATTTGTGTTTTCAATGTTGATCTTCTATTGAGAAAAATAATGGCTAGTTCAGACAATGAAGTTGTCAATGAGGCAAATCACTCAAGGACCTTGACTTCCTTGGAATTACAAGAACCATTGCATTATGTTCAACCAGAAGACTTGTCTATGACTTCTTGCAAAATAGAATTAATAGACAAGGATAAAACTGATCTATATGAATGTTTCACATTCAGTATAGAGTGCACAATGGAATGTGATGAAACTTGTAAATAGAACACGTGTCAAGCCACAAACCAAAGCATATGCTAATACAAACAACTACACTAGCTAGAATATTTACAATACCTGCGTCGGGCCATAGATGCTAAGTGTACTCCACCCATCCTCGGTGGAGCTTCGTGTTTCCAGAACGTCTGGTAGAGTGCCACAATGGGTCCAGCATGTGGGCCACTGCATGGATGGGTTTGTGGAAGTAGTCCCACCTCGCCTCCCAACATGTGAGGAGCTCGTCCTTCCTACGCAAGTGACATTGCAAATGGTTAGGCATCTTCAAAAACACGAGCAGAGTGAAACTGAAATAAGAAAGTGATAGGAGACATACCTATCTTCCTCCAAGCCACATCTGTGAATGGATTCAATTTGACAACTTTGAATCAGTAATGAGGCAATAATTTTGTGGACGACACATCCTCAATCATGACTACTTAACCAAGGCGATCAAGCTGATCAGACAAGAGTATTCCTTTTTGAGGACAAAAAATGTTTAAGTAGGGGGAGTGTCATGTACTTTTAGTACATCAGTGCTTATCAACGCTTTAGAATATCCATTGTAAGCTTTGTAGGCCCAAAAAGAGCTATTAGTCTTAAGAACAAGGCAGTTTCCTCTTTAGGCCCTTCAAAGTATTTAATAAAGATAATAGTCCAATAAGGGCCCAATGTAGTCTAAATAACACTTAACAAGGGCTAACTATCCCTCAAGATAGTTATGTTTAGTTACGTGAGAGCATTGTCTATAACTATGCAAGAGATAGCAAACTTTGAATCTTTTGGCTCATTTGCAAGTGAGAGCTTCTTGCTTCCTCCTTGTGAATGTGAGCTATGGGGATTACCTTGCTAGGTCTCATGTGCCCTATCCACATGAATCCATGCTCATTTTCCATTGCATGTACTCTTTTTTCCATTGCTAATGTGATTCCATTGAGATCTTATTGTTTCTAGCTTTCTATGGATATGCTATCATGATTGTTTTGTACTCGTCTTGCTTCTAGCTTTACTTCTATTGTAATTGCTATTAGTTTGGGATTTGGCACATGACACGTTATTGAGAGAAAATAATGCTACTACCTCTTGAGATCTTCCTCTAGAAAAACCAAATCTACCCACAATTTCAAAAAGGAAGAGAAAGTAGAAGGCACCTAAAAAGTCTGATGCTTATAAAAGTATAAAACCCTTGCCCACTACAAATTAGTGCTCAAGGGTGGTATACTAATATCACCTTCTAAATCCTCTAGAAGAGTGAGTCAGATACATTCATTTTTTTCCTCCTATTTTCAAATTCTCACTCGGTAAGCAGATAACTCCAAAAGAGTTAGATGAACTACCTCAAAAATTTGTAGATATAGTTTTTAAGTCTGTAGACATACTAATCCCCCTCCCCCCAATACGTAACTTATTGGTATATAGTCTATATGATTCTAGCCAGAATTTTTTTATTTATTTTGACCATTATATTAGCTGATAAAATAGACCTCTCAAAAACAATTTTGATTTTTTCCTTTCAAGTACCAAGAAAAGCTTTCGACTTGGACCAAAAGTTTGAGAAGAGCTCAAAAATAAAGTTGTGAAAAATCGTATGTTACAATTGATGTTCATTAGACATTTTACTATGCACTCTGTATGATCCTAGCCAAATGCATTTGATATCACAACTTTATCTCATGTGTACCTACAAAAAGTAAAAGATTCAAAAGTTATTACAGTTTGTAATATATGGATAGTTGTGTTGTAATCTATAGACACTTAGTAATTTACCTTTAAAAATGAACATGAAGTACCGAGGTATATCATATTGAAGAAATAATCATTCTTTTCTTATATAATTTAATCTCCAATCTTCCTCCATCTCAAGAGTCAATACAAGCAATCAGTCCATCATTGTAGATTACATTAATCAGTTTTTGCTTAGAGTGTCCAATTTCTTCAAAGTCTTGATCAAGTGACACCCATTAAGTTTTTATTCTGTTTCGTCTTTGGTAATGGAAGTAAAGACTAAGCATTTGTTTTTCTATTTGATAATGAAGACATATTGACAATATATTGACGATGCATTCTATATTTCCATTTGACTTGTGATCCCAATGTTTTTCCGTAATCTTAGATAATATATTATTTGATAAATCTTCACAAACAATAAATATTCTCAGGAATTTCTCTTTTCTAGAATCTAGACTCAGAACAAAACAAAACCACAATCCAAAGTAGCTTTATCAACTTTTCTTGTGTAACTTGAATGGTCCAAAAGTCACATGCGTCCTTGTCTGATTTGTAGAGTTGCAACATGAAAGTAGCACTATTGCAATTTGAGGGCCATACTTTCAAAAGGAAGGGTATGGTTTTCTAGAAACATTCAACTTGACATGATAGTATCTTGTAGTGAGGATACCATTAACATGATGGTGGACCGCATCCCCGAGACTTCATTGTTGACAACCCAAAGAGAGTCCTTGCGTTTATCTCAACCCATTGTTAATGAGATTGATATATTTCAAGTGCAAGATCACATAAGTCAGCCAGGCGAGGAGGTGATAGTTGTAACTCAGTTGGATTCAGATGTAATCCTCATTCTCATGAAGGAAAACTAATGGTCGAAGAAGAGTTTGATGAAGCACCATATTGCTTGTTGGTAATCAATCTGTATGAAATGGACAGAGTGTGTCACCGCAATATCTTCTTTTGTCTGCTTCCTCGACATCATACTAATTTGGATGTTTATCCAATTCCCTTGGATTCTTGGTTTTTTCTTGCATCCGGCTCTTTCGTTGTAACTGGCAATCGATGTTGTTTGACCAATTTGATGAAGGAAATTATAATTTTGTCATAAACAATGGTAGTCATGAATTGTTGCTCGTATATAAATGCTCCATACGAAGTAGTCGACATGAATATTGACACTCTGTCATACAGTGTGTGAAAAATTGCCTACATTGGCAAATCTAGCAATGTAGAATATTGTACATTTTGTCAATATTGTTTGTTGGTTACTTGAATGGCCAAAGTGCCACTTGTACATACACACCTAAAGTAGGTTACCACGAGTCAAGAGAAGTGGTTGTGTCTATTTGGTAGTGATTCCTACTTTGTAGGATCTAGACCATGATTTATGATGAGATTTGTACCTACCATGCACCTACCAAGCATAACTCTTGGATCTAGGCTAGGGCTTTCACATTAGGGCAAGAAAGTGGAGTCTACTTCCTTATTACATGCTGGATTTTCACCTAGATTTGCAAAGGAAGTGTGTTTTACTATGTATTCCCATTCTCCATAGTGAGAATATAGAAACTTTTTGGAGGCTCAAGGAGAAAACTCGAGTTTCCTCTCATTGTATGGTGATTACTCTTGATTTCCAATGAAACCCAGCTTTGACACTTTGTAAACATTGTCTACGGGCCGTACTACAGACTTATTTCCACACGTGTGGAGTTGTTTCTGATAGATTGTTTAACAAGCATACAATCACCTTGTGAATCGTTCAAAGATCCATTTATGGTCCTTAGTACTGTACTTTTCACATGGTATCAGAGCCAAGTACAAGGCCATTGATCTATGTTTGAATCTAATCCAGTTTTAGTAGGTTTTGGTGCAAAAAGCTAGTATTGGAAGGGCGAGCTGGTATCCAAGTTTTGGTGAGGGGATTTGATCCCAAACTTTTTCGAGATCAAAATCTGTACTGTTCACACGTGTGGACATCTCTGAACCAGCATTTAATAACCCATATTCATTGGACCATAGAAAATTCATCTGGTGTCAGTTTGATGTAATTTTTGGTGCAAATCCTAGAATAAGCTACCAAGATCACTTGCCATTGATTAGTTTTGAATTTGTTTCATGAATACTAATTAATCTAGGCTGATTTCAGACCCTATTAAATGGAAACCAGGTCTTGAAAGTACATCAAAGTGAATGAGAGAGATAGAGTCAGTTTTTGTCCAAGAATAGCCAAGATTGGCAAGATTTGCTTGAGTGTAGTTTTCATCTCATCTTATCTTCATTCCAGCTTTGTGAGGGAGTGATAGAACTGTGATTACAAATCCATCTGTTGGATTAGAAGTCAACATTTGAGTGAAACACTGCAAGTTAGAAACCTTTGTGAGTTTCAGGTCCAAACAAATCTATATCTTGTGTGTAGAATCTTGCTAGTAAGATGGGATCAGTGGGAGCCTACCTTCTAGAAGCTAGTGAGAGGTTAAATTCTACCAATTATGCTATTTGGAAAGTGAGGATGGAGTCACTAATGGTGCTCCATGATCTTTATGAGTTTCTAATAGATGATGAAGATGAACCTCTAGGTGCACAGGAATTAGTGAGATACAAGAAGAGGTCTAGGCTTGCACTTCACTGTATAAAAATGAATGTAAGCAATGATTTTTTAAGGGAAGTATCATCATGTAAGAGTGCTAAAGAGGCTTGGGAATCTTTAAAATCTATCTATGAATCTAGTAACACTTTGAGGGTTCTCATGCTTAAGAATCAGATTCTACAAAGCATGAAGAGGAGTGATGAGAGTGCACAAGATTATGTGCTAAGAATCAAGTCTCTCAATAGGGAGTTAGCTTCCATTGGAGAGAAGATTCAAGATAGTGAGCTTGTTCAGATTGTCCTCAATGGTCTAGGGAGTGGCTTTACAAATTTGGTCCAAAGCTTTGCAATCCAAGACACTTTGCCTACTATAGAAAAGCTACACAGTGTATTAGTAGCTGAAGAGTGTAGGATGTTGCATACCAATGCAAGAATGAATGCTATTTCTCTGCAGGATGGTGATGAGAAAGCTAATTTCTCATTCAAAAGCAAGAAGAAGACCAATGGCAAGAAGAAGCACTTCAAGGAGGATGAGGCTTCAAGCTCAAAGGGCAAGATCAAAGACAAGTCCAAGTACAAATGTTTTTTCTGTGGAAAGAAAGGACATTCTGCATCAAAATGTCTCAAGAAGAAGAAGGCACAAGAGAGCAAACAAAGCAACATTGCACATCAGGAGGAGGAGGACGATGAAGAGTCATCCTTGATGGTTTCCAACAAACCACCATCATCCAAGAGCAACACCAATGATTCTTGGTGGATTGATAGTGGGGCAAGTTCCCACATGACATATCAAAAGGACATATTCTCCACCTTACTTTCTTACAATGACTTACATAGATCAATCTATACTGCAAGTAGTAAAGAATGTAAGATGAGTGGAATAGGAACAATTCCCTTGTATGTGGGATCATCCGAAAGGATGAATCTTGATAATGTTCTTTATGTTCCTAAGTTAACCAAGAATTTGCTTAGTGTTGGCCAGATAATGGATAATGGCCTAGATGTACAATTTAAGCATGGAGTTTGTTCCATCCTTAGAAATGATGAATGTATAGCCAAAGGCTTTAAGCAAGGTAGATTGTTTAAGCTTGATGCTAATATTGCAGTGGAGAGTGTTAACTTGGCAAAGGTGGAGTTATCAAAGGTGGAGTTATCAAAGGTGGAACTGTGGCACAAAAGGTTGGGCCACCCCAACTACAAAGCCATGGAATCTATGGTTGCAAAGGAGCATGCAGTTGGACTCCCCAAGCATTTGTCAAAGTGTGGGAAGAGATGTGGAGCATGCAGTCTCTCAAAGGCTCACAAACTACCCTTCTCAAGATCTACATCAAAATCAAACTCTCCTCTTGAACTCATCCATTCGAATGTTCATAGTTTTTCACATGAGTCTAATGGTGGTGCCAAGTACTATGTAATCTTCATTGATGACTATTCTAGATTTTGTTGGATGTACCTCTTGTCTAGCAAATCAATGGTGTTTGATTCTTTTGTAAAGTTCAAGACTTTGGTAGAAAATCAACTTAGTACCAAGATTAAGGTATTAAGGAGTGATAATGGAGGTGAATATATCTCCAATGAGTTGATTGACTTTTGTGGTTCTAATGGCATAAAGAGGCATGTCCATACACCCCTCAACAAAATGGAGTGAGAGAGAGAAGAAATAGATCTCTTTGTGAGTGTGCTAAGGCCTTAAGGCTAGATGCTTCTCTATCCAAACCATTTTGGGGTGAAGCAATAACTTGTGCTAACTATTTGTGCAATAGATTGCCAAACCAAGCCATTGGAGGAATCATACCATTTGAAGCTCTATTTGGAGAGAAGCCCAATCTCAAGGATCTCAAAGTTTTTGGATCCACTTGCTATGTACACCAATCCTTGGATAAGAGAAGGAAGGATGATGCAACATCCATCAAAGGCATCTTTGTGGGATATGGTGAGAATAGCAAAGGTTATAGAGTCTTCAATCCCATCACTAGCAAGGTGATAGTGAGTAGGGATGTTATTTTTTATGAAGGACATGCTTGTGATTTGGATGATAATGCTACTAATCATCTTGATGCCAAGGATCATGCTAGGGTGGAGGAGGAGCTTCCAAGTGAAGATGAACTTGAGGATCCACCTCAAGATGCAAAAACTCCAAGAAGATCTACAAGGGCAAGATCCGAGCCATTGAGGCTCACCTATGATGGTCAAGGTGGTCAAAGGGAAGGCTCGTCATCTTACACCTTTCTTACTTCAATGATGAAGATGCTTGTAAGTCTAAAAGTTGGATGGATGTTATGCAAGTAGAGTATGATGCTCTTATTGAGAATCATACTTGGGATCTTGTGGATCTTCCTCAAGGGAAGAAACCTCTTGATTGCAAGTGGGTGTTTAGATTGAAGTATAATCAAGATGGATCAATAAGAAAGCATAAATCTAGGCTTGTTGCCAAAGGTTTTTTACAAACCAAAGGCATTGATTATGATGAGACTTTTGCCCCTGTGGCTAAGCTTGTTACTATCAGGTTGATCATTAGTCTTGCTACAATCTTCAATCGGGAACTATTCCAACTTGACTTCACAAATGCATTCCTCAATGGTTATTTGGAGGAAGAGATCTACATGAGGCAACCCGAGGGGCTCATCAAGGCAAAGCATGAAGGAAAGGTGTGTTTTTTGAAGAAGAGTCTTTATGGGCTCAAGCAAGCACCTAGAGCATGGTACTCTAGGCTAAACTATTTTCTCATTTCCATCAATTTTGTAATGAGTGCCTATGATCCATCATTGTATATAGGTTTTCATGATGGCATGATCATTATTCTTGTTTTGTATGTAGATGACATTATCTTAAGTGGTAATGATCTAGATGGAATTAGAGATGTAAAAACTGCTTTAGCAAAAGAGTTTAAGATGATAGATCTCGGCCTATTGAGTTTCATTTTTGGAATAGAGGTTATTACAGGATGTGATTTTCATTTGTCAATCTAAATATGCTACATCCATCCTAGATAGATTTGGAATGAAGAATTGTAAAGGCATTGAGACACCAACGGAGCAACATGTAAAAGCATCTGTTGGTTGTGATGAAGCATCCTTTGAGGACATCACATTATATAGAAGGCTTATTGGCTCCTTGATCTATTTAACTATAACTAGACCTGATCTTAGTTATAGTGTTGGAAAGTTAAGCCAATTCATGCAAAGTCCTCTAGTTTCACATTGGAAGATGGCCAAAAGAGTTCTTAGATACATTTCATTCACTAAGAATTTTGGTATTTTGTATAGAGGAACTAATCTTGGCTTAAGAGCCTATAGTGACTCGGATTTTGAAGGTGACAAGTAGATAGAAGATCAACAAGTGCCTTTGCCACCTTTCTATATGATGGAGTAGTATCATGGCTTTCCAAAAAGCAAGATACCATCTCCCTATCTTCCACAGAATCTGAATACAAGGCCTTGACATCAACATGCAAGGAGGTCTTGTGGCTCAAAAGGCTATTGGTGGAGCTTCATGTCATGGAGGAGGAGATCCCTATCATCTATTGTGACAACCAATCAGCCCAATCACTTGCAACTAATCCTACATTCCATGCAAGGAGCAAACACATCGAAATTGCTCATCATTTCATGAGGGAAAAAGTGCAAGCTAAAGATATCAAGCTCCAACACGTGCCATCATCAAGTTGCTTGGCTGATTTGTTTACTAAACCTTTACCTAAAGATTCATTTGTCAAGCTTAGATCTTCAATTGGAGTTACTGATAAAAGCATTGTGATCTCCAAGGCTAGATTTGAGGAGGAGTGTGAAAAATTGCCTACATTGGCAAATCTAGCCATGTAGAATATTGTACATTTTGTCAATATTGTTTGTTGATTACTTGAATGGCCAAAGTGCCACTTGTACATACACACCTAAAGTAGGTTACCACGAGTCAAGAAGAGTGGTTGTGTCTATTTGGTAGTGATTCCTACTTTGTAGGATCTAGACCATGATTTATGATGAGATTTGTACCTACCATGCACCTACCAAACATAACTCTTGGATCTAGGCTAGGGTTTTCACATTAGGGCAAGAAAGTGGAGTCTACTTCCTTATTACATGCTGGATTTTCACCTAACTTTGCAAAGGAAGTGTGTTTTACTATGTATTTCCATTCTCCATAGTGAGAAGATAGAAACTTTGTGGAGCCTCAAGGAGAAACTCGAGTTTCCTCTCATTGTATGGTGATTACTCTTGATTTTCAATGAAACCCAGCTTTGAAACTTTGTAAACATTGTCTACAGGACATACTACAGCCTTATTTCCAAACGTGTGGAGTTGGATTATACTATTTGATCAATGCTTTGATTGTCTCTACTTGTTTCCTATCAAGCTGCTAAACTAGATCTTGTTTTCTGATGACTAGTTTCTGATAGATTGTTTAACAAGCATACAATCACCTTGTGGATCATTCAAAGATCCATTTATGGTCCTTAGTAAAATACTTTTCACATGGTGAAGCACATCTCTTCAAATTTGGTCAACACCTCATTCATAGGTGGTTGTAAATATTTGACCTGATTGACCTCAAAAATGGACTCTCGTTTCGAAATATACAATTTGTAGTTGCCCATATAAATCGCTGAAGCATCAATCTTAAATATTGGAAATACATCCCAAAGTTGAACTAGGGATTTGACGTTTTGATTGTTCCAAATAACCATTGATGAACAATCATTGTTGACATTATTCAATTGAGGATTGATCACATTAGAGTCCACTGAGCAATGTAAACCTCTCCAAAGAAACTGATATAGATTGATGGCAAATTTTAAATCAGCTTCCTATAGAGTATTGGTTGACTGAGAGAATGTTCCCAATCATTATTCACATCCATACATTTTGGATAACTCGTGAATTAGATATTGGCAATTGAGTTCTAGAGAATCCATAGGAATAGGGTTCTCCAATGGAAGTCACTTGAAGATCTTGTAAAATGGAGTGAACAATAATCCAAGGTATTGATACAAGTTGGATTTATATGGAATAATGAAATCTCTTCATTACGGACAATATCGTTGTTGAATACCTCATACTCCATTATATTGTTGTCAAAAATAAAAATATTCTCAAAAGCTCCCAAATCAAATTGAAATGGTTCACAGATCGGATCCTTTAAATAGCTACTCAATTCCAGTCCATGAAATATCGGTGCCATATAGTCCTCATTTTGAAAGTTTGGTGAATGCCTTGATTGGGTTTTAGCAATATTCTTAATTTGACGGCCCATAGTCGCTTGTCCATTGATTAGATTAAGGCATTGATGTAGGTCAAGTTTCGAACTTTGATGATTGAAGTGAACTCGAAAGGATGTTCAATTATCTTCACATCTTGATCTGAATCTTCACTTCCGTCTAAATCCTGATTTTCACCATATGTTGTTGTAACTTGATCAGAATCTTGAATTGGACTTTTGTTGCCTGCAACCGTATCTGGATCTGAGACTTGACTTTTGTTGTCGCTTTGCTCATTGTCCTCGCTTTGCTCATCCGCTTCATCGTTATTACTTTGCTCATCAGACTCATTGATGGGAACATCTTCATCTTCAAAAGTTTCTTCTCTTTCATTCACATGCAATTGTCGATCCACTGATGCTTTAGTGTATACACTGTCATGTGCCAAATCCCAAACTAATAGCAATAACAATGAAGTAAAGCTAGAAGCAAGAAGATAACAAGACAATCATGATAGCATATCAATAGAAAGCTAGAAACATGGAGATCACCATAGAATCACATTAGCAATGAAATAAAGAGTACAATCAATGGAAATGGAGAATTGATCATGTGGATAGGGCACATGACACCTAGCAATGGAGATCCCTATGGCTCACATTCACAAGGAAGCTAGAAGCTCTCACTTGCAAATGAGCCAAAAGATTCACAAAATAATGTCTCTTGTCTAGTTATAGACAATGCTCTTACTTAACTTAACTTAACTAGCTGAGAGATAGTTAGACCTTGTTAAGCTAATAGCTCCTTTTGGGCCTACAAAGCTTACAATGGATATTCTGATGCATTGATAAGCACTGATGTACTAGGAAGTTTGACTGAGAGTAAAAAAAAAGGGGTCTTCAAAAAATTTAAAGTAATAATTACAAATTTTCAATAATGTAGCAGTGTCAGGCTCATCTTTTGATCACTTTTTGTTTTTACAGCACTGGAATCTGAGCTCAAACAAGGAAGTTATGGGCGCTCAAAGAATGAGAAGGAAAAATGAGCATTCAACTTAGAAAAGGGGGTATAT
>MU835245.1:0-40677 GCA_029204225.1 Diphasiastrum complanatum | reverse complement strand
GTAATCCAAATTACAAAGTGCAGCTTCCGTCGATGGATCGTCTACCTGTTGCTGCTTCACAAAATTATATTCTCGTGCATAACAGTTGAAAAGGGCCAGCATCAGCTCCAGATTACTTGGGCATTTTGTGCAAGCAACTTCATAAGAAAGGGTGGCCTCGTTCACTGCATCCAAGATAATTTCAAAGTCATTTATGGACAGACAATAATTCACTGACACAACCGTCTTAAAATAGAGACATAGCAACTCAGTCCATCACAAATTTCGCGTATTAGTACCCAGCAGTTATCAACTGCAACCAAATACTTGCCTCAGAGAATATTAGAAGAAAGCCATTTTAGAGTATTTTTTCTTGTCAACTAATGAGGACCAAAAATGAGAATACAGCATTAGGGACAAGCCATCTTATGCAAATTAATGAGCTGTTGAAAAGTAGAGAGATTGAATTACCAATATAAAATCCTGCAGGAACCTAGATTACATTCAAAGAACAAGGATCACTTGTGATTGTCGAGCCCATACCACTTTGTAGAATAATGAAGGACCTTTAACCAAAATTGCTTTAAACCTCACAGCTTGATTTCTTCATTATCTAGTTTGTGATCTCGTATGGCTTGACTAGATGCACAGAACCTGTGTAACCGGCATAGAAGATGTTTTAGCTCATACACCATTGATTGCTACAGGGTCAGACTAGAGCACTCATTGCCACTATTGATTCACAAACTTCGCAGGCGCATCCACCTTGATCTGGAGACATTATTTATTTGATTGCATCTAATTCAGTGCTTATGATCTCCGTTCTTGCTAAGTGCTCAGTACCCTTCCTTGTAAAGGATCGGCCACTGATAATTGATGTTCATTAAGTATGCTTTGTAGAAAATTCCAAATGATCCATCTTTCATTGTCCACTATGTAAGTGACGTGACAATCCAACTTTGATTGAGAAATTACCAGGCCCTTTGTTTTGCCAGGAGTATCAATGACGATAGTTCATAGGGGAATTTTTAGCAGGAGGCTTTCAAGTCTCAAGCTAGACAATCAGATTAAAAGAATTGATCAATTTCAGGAACAAATGAATATGCGTACAACAATCAACTTGAAATATTTAGTGATAATTTGAAGAATGGATTGCTATAGATACAGCTTCAAACGACCGATGACATGTATCAATATGTACAGTTATCATGTGTTTTATGTCTTTGAAAAACACATACATGGAGAATCTCTGCTGCAACTTACATGCATGTATATAACTCAGAATTTTCCAGTGCAATCTTTTTATTATTGCTATGTTCACGTCCGGTACCGAGGATTCGGAAGAATTCTTGATGTGCATATTCAACACTCCAGTTTTTTATTAGTTACGCTTCGATATTCCATTCCACGCCAGAAATGTAAATGATAACCTTGAGAGGGGCCAGGCACTCCAATTATAACTTGTGCAGCAGTGTGTTTGACAGCCATATGCATGTAGAGGATTATCAATTGGAATTACCTTTGAGTTTAGTAACGGATTAGGGTCCAGGAAGGTCCAAGGGATATTCCTAAGCCTGATTTCAAAACCCATCACAATATCCCACAAATCTGCCAAGACAAAGATAATTTTCATTTTGAGATGACATGCTTGATACTTGGTGCCAACAAGCTTGTTAGATTCATTCAACATCAAAGCATCAATTCTATCACCCATCTTGCTTCTTAAAACTTGATCAAATAGACAATAAACACTCCCTAAAGGAAGTGCTAGTGGCCCTATGCCACTCCAATACCTATGTTAGTATATTAGAAACTATCAAAGAGAAAGACGATTCTACACAAAGTGGAGCTGCAATAGGCATGGAAGCAAAAGACGAGATTGAAAGAATAAATGAATTCAATGTATTTCTCTCTTGTTAAGTACGTTTAATAGAGACACAAATGATGCTTCAATTCACCAATAGTGGATCACCAACGACCATGAGCCATCCATAGGAAAAGCCAATAGTCACGATAGGTTACATGAGTGACAATGGTGACTGGGTTTCAAGGCCCCTTCCTAGTCAATGAGTTCCAGAGAGAGATTGAAAATGAATCTTGGGCCTCTTAACTCATAGGGAGGGCCTCTTAAAAAATAACATACATAAGTTATTATACATAGTATTTTATCAATACAAGCCATGAATTATACAATGGCATAAATTTAGACATCACATTTTAACGCCAATCTCCAATAATGAGTAGATCAAATTAAGCTCCTCAAAGATTATAGATAACAGTATGAGCCTCATTTTTCTCTCATTGATTGTTCGAGTAGTTTAAGCTAGCATAGTAAAAGTAAGTAAGTACATGCTAGTTGCAATATTCTTGGTGGTAGCTTCACTTTTGTAAGCTCCTGTCAACGATTCATATTCATTTCATGCTTCATATATTCCAATCATTTTGTGTTCTATGTAATTCATAAACATAGAACACAAAATGATTGGAATATATGAAGCATAGTGTGTGATGATGTCCAACAAAAAACCCAAGCTATAATATCTTTGGATTAAGCTCTACCTTTAGCCTACTAGGGATGAACTAACAACTTATCTAAAGAATATGTTCAAATTCATAGATAAAAGAAAGCTAATAATCCTCTACTTTTTAATACAATTTCTAACTAATAGAGGTGAATTAACCAAAAACTAATAGATAACATAAAAGTGTAATTGAAAATAATAGAAACAACATACAACGATTAAGTCGTTGGTACACAATTTGGAGAGTGCTAAGAATAAGATCATCCACTGGTTCCTTATCTCGTGCTTGTTGACATAGAGCCAAAGCTTCATCAGCTTTTCCCAGCCTCTCCAATACCAATCCTTTCAATACCTAGCATGCACTTGAAGTACATAAAGTAAGTAAGAGAATTCTTTTCAAGGTTCTAAAACAAACAGTTATGTTAGCTCAAAGTGAAAATATTCCAATGAAATCATACATGAATACAAAACAATGCATACAATGAAATAACACCTCTAGAAAAAAAGTTTTTAGTTATACATTCTCTCTCATGACAACCTTGCATTACTTAAAGACCTTATCCATTATGCACAAGCTTAAAGAAGTATGTCCTTTTATGGAAGATGTTTTTGCCTTCCCACCAATTTTATATAAGAGGTACACACAAACTATCATATGTAATGGCATACAAGTATGGCCAACCTCCAAAGGATATACTTATACCTCGAAAATGGGATAAAGTGTAGTATATAGACAATGTATTGAGTTCTTTCAACCGTAGATGCTTTTCTACATATTCTTAGTCTTGCCTTGCAAAGGCAAAAGTATGTTGGCAGGTTGGTCAAGGAAGTTATTAATCAAGTCAAAGTTGAAGTATGCTTTAGTATATGAAAGGTGCTTTACATTTTTGTCTTGAGAGATTTTACGAGCATGCACTATATCTTGTTTCATGAATGAAAATCAACATATCCCTCTTCTCTCATGTATTACAAGTCTCAATGCCTCTCTTATTGTGGTGCAAATCCATGCTTTTGAATTTTTTTTGTCTCTTTTGGCAAGCTCAAGATGTAATTGCTTTTGTCATTCTAATTGGTTCATATTCAATGTGTATTGAAGTTGTTTTTCTATCTATATGTCGATCGTGTAGTCTTTTTTAGAAAAAGAGTTAATGATCCTATCGTGGAAAGACAGTTCTGTTGAACTACTAGTCCATCTAGTAAATATTGTTGGACACAACAAATAACCAAAGAACCATGGAAAAGCCAAAAATATATCCACATCTGCCAAACAAATTTTCAATTGAGCTATTTCCAATGAAAATAGATTTCAAGGCTTCCATGGCTTCTAGAATTAATTTGGAAGTCTTGACGTTATAGTTAGGATCTAAGCAGTAAGAGAAAATAGCAAAATTGTCTAAACATTGCTTCAAAGGGAGCCATCTGTATTGAGTAAGAGTTATTGTAAGCAAATTTGATTGAATGCATATAATATCTACTGTAAGAGTTATTGTAAGCAAATTTGATTGAATGCATATATTATCTACTGTACCACATTCTCAACATGTAATCTAAGATTTAATTCACCCTTCCAAGTTGTCCAGTTGTTTCAAGGTGTTGCATCCCTATCAATAATGGACTTGGCCTATTACATTCGCCGCGTCCATTCTTTTATTGTTATTATGCATAAGCAGGCCTAAGGGCCCTTTTTATTCATATACTAGCCTTGGGCCCTATTTGGTTATATTTTTAGGACTTGGTCACATTGATTTGGAGTGGGGGTCCTCCTATTGGGAGGGCGCACTATTTTCCCTCCAAATATCCTCCATTTGATTCAGGGAGAGGGTATAAGTAGGGCAGCATTGTATTCCTTTATTCAGTTTATGATGAATGCTCCTCTTTAGCCTCCTTAAGCATTCTCTTTCTGCTTTCTAGCTTAGGTATATTGTTTAGCCTATTCTTCAGCTTACAATATTCTCTTCCTCATACCCGCCGTGGTCATGACTCTTGTATGGTGGTGGTAGATCGATTCTCGAAACAGGCACACTTTATACCAGTCCGCAGTACTATTACAGTTGAACAGTGAGCACATCTTTTTCTATCAACTATTTTTCGCCTGCATGGTATGCCACGTACTATTGTATCTGATCGGGATAGTAAGTTTACATCTACGTTGTGGACAGAGCTTATGTGTATTTTGGATGTACAGCTTCTGATGGGTACTGCTTATCATTCTACTACTGATGGGCAGACTGAGGTCCTTAATCGGATCCTTGAGGATTACCTTCGACATTTTGTTTCTCCTTCCGGGAAGGATTGGGGACAGCATTTATGTTTGGCAGAGTATAGCTATAATAGCTTTATTAGTACTAGCACTGGAGTTTCACCTTTCTTATTGGCTCATGGGTATGCCCCACTTTTGCTAGGGGTGCCTCTTCCTCCTGATGATACACCAGTTACCATTGCTTCTTCTTTATCTGGTGCTCGTGAGCTTATTGCTAGGGCTACTACTCACTTACAGCATGTTCAGCAGCGCTATCAGACTTCTGTTGATCGTCATCGACGTCATGTTGAGTTTCAGGTCGGTGATATGGTTTACCTCTGGTTACGCTTTGCACGTCATCACTTTGTTCAGGGTCACGCTTCTACTAAGAAGCTTGCTTCACGCTATTATGGGCCTTACTATATCTTGGATCGCCTCAGCCCTGTTACATACCAGTTACAGTTGCATGATTCTAGACGAGCTTGTGATATCTTTCATGTTAGCCTGTTACGAGCTGCCATTGAGGATGATGCTCCTCGCAATCTCACATTTCCTACAGAGCCAGAGTTGTTCCCTTTTTTGCCAGCCGCCATCCATCAGGTTCGCCTTCAGTATAGTCGACGTCGTAGGCACGTTCATTTTTTAGTATAGTGGGATGGTCGTCCTCTTGAGGAGGCCACTTGGGAGCCTATTGATGTGTTTTATCATACACCATTATTGGCAGATCAGGCTCGAGCCCTCATGGCTTTAGTCCTCTCCTCTACTACATATGTCATTGTAGATGTTCCCTCTGCTTCATGATTCGGCTAGCTTTGACTATTCTTTATTGTCGTATTTGCTTAGTACTTGCTTTACACAATTATGATGCTTTTGGGGTATCTGTTGTGACGACTTATGTCCTCTCCATCAGTATTTCCATTAGTTCGTGATTTTTCAGTATTTAGCATGCTTACATTATTGTTTTAGATAGTCATTATGCTTGCTAGCCGGTGGAGGGCTTTGTTTTTCTGCAGGGGAGAGTTGTGGACTTGGCTCATTACATTCGCCACGTCCATTCTTTTATTGTTATTATGCATAAGCAAGCCTAAGGGCCCTTTTTATTCATATATTGGCCTTGGGCCCTATTTGGTTATATTTTTAGGACTTGGTCACATTGATTTGAAGTGGGGGTCCTCCTATTGGGAGGGCACACTATTTTTGTTGAAGAGTAATGCCTATTTTACCCCTTTTGGCTAAGCATTAGTTAAGTTGTACATAACTCATGGGGCATGTTTTAATTAAATGCATGAGACCCCCCCTTTTGTTATGTAAATTAGTGCAAGTGGCCCACTTGGCCAAGTAGCTCACTCCTATGGTTGACACCTAGACTTTCCATGCATGTAAAGGAGGTGCTTGCCTCACAAGGGATTTGGAGGACCCACGCCCTCCTCTCTCTCTCTAGCAATTCATTTCTTCTTGAGACTTTTGAGTTTGTGAGATGTTCATGCAATTCTCCTTGTGTGTGATATTTCCATAGCCAAGTTTTCTCAAGCTTTCATAGTTGATCTAGCATTTGAGTTAAGATACTCCATAGCTAGGTCTTGTAAATCTTCATGGTATCAGAGCAGGCTGTCTAGCCTGTGAGTCTGAGAGTGAGAGAAACTTCAGTGCTTAGATTCTTGAGAAGATTCTTATCTTCTACAAGCACCTCAATCTTGAAAGAGGGAGCATTTGATCTACAGGTGTCAGATCAGGTGGAGTCTTGCACTGTTGGAGAGCTATTGGCAAGGGGAGTGGGATGATCCAAAAACTTTCTAAATCTGGCTAAGTTTTGGGGAGTCTTTCTGGAGGAGCTTACACAAAAGTAGGGCGCACTTTCTGTAGGGGCTTCTAGTTTCTGTTCCAGTGGAGCCTAGTGCTTGTGCTAGTAAGGCCACACCAAGTGGCAAAGACAAAAGCAGGAGCTGAAGGGTTGCCTTGAAGTGGCTACATACCCTAGTTTGGGGTTAAACCCTTGTTGCTGTAAGCTGTTCTTTTCTGATCTTTTTCAAGTTGAGCTTCTGTTTTAAGCACAGATTTTAGCATGGCAAGTCTTGGGGAGAGTTTGTTGGGTGAATCTAGCAAACTAGATGGCACAAACTACAGAGTGTGGAAGTTCAAGATAGCCAATATCTTGATGGATAAGAATTGCTGGGAGGTCATGACAGGTACAGAACCTGTACCAACATCTGATCCTGAATTGAAGGACTACATGAACAGGAGACATAAAGCTCATAGGATAATCAATCTTTCTGTCAAGGACAATATTATTCCTCACATTTGCAATGCAAGGGATGCAGCTGATGCTTGGACAATTCTGAAGTCTATGTTTGAAACAGTGGATTCAGCCAAGCTGGTGTATTTGCAAAACAGGTTACATACTCTCAAGATGGAAGCAGGTGCAACAATTGGTGATCATATTACAAAGGTCAAGGACCTATTGGATCAGCTTGCTTCAGTTGGAGAGAAAGTAAGTGACAGGAGTATTGTTCCCATAGTCTTGAACAGCTTGTCATTCAACTATCAAGACTATGTGATGTCCCTTTCTGCTAGGGAGAAACTCCCAACCTTTGGGGAGTTATGTGGTCTTCTTTTACAGGAGGAGATGAGAAGGAAGAATCTTTCTGAAAGGGAAGATAATCCAGAGCTTGCATTTGCTTCTAAGAAGAAGCAAAACTTCCACAATTCCTCATCTACACCCAAGAGGAAGGGCAACTGCAACTATTGTGTTAAGTATGGGCATTTTGCTTTTGAATGTAGGAAGAAGCAAAGTGATCAAAAGAAGGGAAAGAACCAGCAGAGTCACTTTGTTGACAGGTCTCATGAGAGACAAGAGACTAACTTTGCTCTTATGTCCACTATTCTGAATGCAGATGAGCCACAGTTCTTTCACGAAGCCGTGAGAGAAAAGGTATGGCAACATGCCATGCAAGAGGAGTACGACTCCATTGTCAAGAATGACACATGGGAGCTCACTACATTGCCAGAAGGGAAGCAACCAATAGGTTGCAAGTGGGTCTATAAGACCAAGTTTCATGCCAATGGAACAGTGGACAAGTACAAGGCAAGGTTGGTGGCGAAAGGCTATGCTCAGCAAGAGGGGCTAGACTATGATGAGACATTCGCACCTGTTGCTAAAATGACATCTATCAGGACCGTTTAGGCTATAGCCTCATATTTTGATTGAGATGTCCATCAAATGGATGTCAAGAGTGCCTTTCTTAATGGGCACCTACAGGAGGAGGTTTACATGGAACAAACGCAAGGATTTGAAATAACAGGCAAGGAGAATCTAGTTTGCAGGCTTAGGAAAGCCTTGTATGGGCTCAAACAGGCGCCAAGGGCTTGGTATAGCCGAATTGATGAGTACTTTGCAAGGCAAGGGTTTGAGAAGAGTAAGTCTGATTGCAATCTTTATGTCTTCAGGGAAGGAGAAGACTTTGTGGTTGTTGTGCTCTATGTGGATGATCTACTCATCACGGGAAGCAATAAGAAGCTTATTGCTTGTGTTAAGAAGAATCTTTCTAATGAGTTTGAAATGAAAGATTTGGGTTTGCTACACTATTGCCTAGGAGTTGAAGTTTGGAAAGGAAAGCGTTGTCTTTTTATCTCACAGGTAAAGTATGCACATAAATTATTGAAGAGGTTTAACATGCAAGAAAGCAAACCAATTAGCACACCCATGGATGCAAGCAACAAGCCATCAAAAGATGATGGTCCAGCATTTGCAGATGAGACGCTCTATCGTCAGTTAGTGGGCAGCCTGATTTACCTTACTACCACTAGGCCAGATATTGCTTATGCGGTTGGAATTGCAAGTCAATACATGTGTAAGCCTACCGAAGCACATTGGAAGGCAGCCAAGCGGATCCTACGATATGTGAGAGGGACAGTGACTTATGGGATTGGATACACGGATGACGGGAACCTTCAGCTGGAAGGTTATTCAGATTCTGATTGGGCAGGTGATAGAGACGATCGGAGATCGACGACAGGCTATTGTTTCAGCCTAGGTTCAGGGGCTATATCGTGGTGCAGTAAGAAGCAGCCTACTATTGCTCTATCGTCTACCGAAGCTGAGTACAGGGCGACTACGAGGTCCGCCTGTGAAGCCATTTGCTTACGCCATCTACTTGAGGACATGCAGATTGCTCAAGTAAGACCTACATTGTTACATTGTGATAACCAAAGCTGCATTCAGCTTGCGAGGAATCCAGTCTATCATGCACGGACAAAACACATAGAGGTGGACCAGCATTTTCAACCAAGAACATTCCATGCATTCTCAAAAGCATCACAGGTTCCACAAAACAATATAAAGAACTGTTAAGAGCTGAGAATTACTATACAGCTGAATGACTACTTACTTGGTTGAGAACTACTAAACCCTAAATCCTCAATACTTTGGCCACTTAAGCATGAACTTTATACTTTTTTCCTACTTTCAAATGCATCATTCTGTTCTTCTAGACATAGCTACTTCGAAGTGAGATGAAACTAATGATACCCTGCTGTGTTTTCTTCGACATCATATATTTGAAAAAGTTGCTTCTATGCACTTCTTCTCGCAACATCCATTCTGTCATCAAGAATTGAAATTGCACACTTTTATTTACCAGATATTAGTTGCCTTGTAACCTCTCAAATTGAGCATTTAGTTTTGGTTCTCAAATTTTTAAATTCGATCTGACTGAAAAGGATACAACCAACTAAACTTGGAATAGATAATTGCATTGTAGATTTGTCCAAATTTTTCAATAGACTGTTTCCAAGATGGGAATGAGTTCACAAGAAAAGAATTAAAAGTGATTCTTCGTCCCATATATGCAATCACAATGTATAATTTGCTACCAAAGAACTGAAAGCCAACGTTTTCATACACAAACTAAACAAATTAAGTCCAAAATTTTCATTTCGTATCCATTGTTTTTGCATACGATGTCATATATCAGCTAACCAAATGAAAGTCAAGGATTTTGTTCTTATCCATTGTTTTTGCATACAATGTAGCCAATATTCATTTTTACTGCAAAAACAATTCTTCTTTTTCTCTGGAACCCAAATAAACAGCAATTCTTGGCATTGGAAAATCAAAAGCTCTCAAAACTGACACCGAAAAGTAGTCAGAAAAACATGAAATGGGTTGTGAGATAAACGATGATCTGAGGCATTAGTGCAACGATTGATGCAGATGAGATGGTCATGACCACAATAATACCAGGAGGTAAGGAGAGTCGGGATGCTTTGCTAAAAGGCCAGAGGCGAGCTTGAGGGCGGATTTGTATTTTCTGCCATCTATGGCGTCCCACAGAGGCCTCAGCCGCCGCTCTGCAACTCCACCTGTCGCCTTCGACCCCATCTTTCTCCTCCTTGGAGCGAAGCAAATTCTCTCGCACTCTCTCGCCCTCTCTCACGTTATGATAGCTGTTTCTCCCTCACTTTATGGCTTTCCTCTCATTTTCTTCAATTCAAGATTTCCTAAGGTCCCAATTTCAGGTTAGGGTTTTCAAGGTTTTAGGGTGGCTTCACAATATGATACTTATGCTTCTATGTGCCCCTTTCATTTGAATCCGAGAGCATTTCAAGTCTAAATTTAAATTGAATAAGACATTCTTGTTGGCCTTGCCTTGCAAAGGCAATAATGTCATCTTGTTGGCCTTGCCTTGCAAAGGCAATAATGCTATGTCTTTAGGTTAGTTAATGAAGTTTGGAAGAAAGTCAATGTTAAAACTGCAAAAAGGGGACACCCTGGTGCGTTTCTTCATAGGAAAAAGTAGCAGGTACATTGATGCAATATTTTCATATTTGGCATATTGAGGCCAAAACTTGTTTTAGACTTAGAGGTTGACTTTTCAAAGTTCATTAGTCTAAATTTAATTTGAATAAACACTTTTTGAAAGTGTGGGAAAGATAGAATGCGAGTTTGAGTAGATTCAATTTGAATAAGTTGGGTACATTAAATCTAGACTTAAAATTGGTAGGGTTAGCATTTTGGTGGGAAAGCCAAGTGGCCAAATAGGATTTGGACCTGCTATAAAAGGATGTAACTCGTGGAGAGAGTCATCTTCTCTCTTCTCTATCTCATTTCATGTTTATACATGGTTCTCTTGGGTTCTACTATTCATTGGTGCACTATCTTGGTGATTGCTTGCAATTCTATGTGTGAAATGATCTATATTTGTTATTTTTGGATCCACACGTGTGAAATACAGTAGCTTGCTGGTTTTGTATGGACAACAATAGTACATAATCATTTCATTCAAGTTTGATGAAGTTCTATTAGTGTTTGCATCTCAAATTGTGTGTAGATGCTGATTTTTCTACATAAGTGAAATTGGTAGTGTATTTCTCTTTCTAACCAAAGATCATTCAAGTAGATTGGATCTTAAGGATCTGAAATCTTTCACATGGTATCAGAGCTTGTGTTTCAGGTTATGAAGGAGGAAATCAGATCTATCAATGATTTGGTGAAGATATAAAGTCTAGAGCATGCTAGAGAGGATTCTACACCAAAATCGGATTTTTTGCTTTTGTAGATTGGATCTTTTGTAGATCAAAACACTAAATAGGTCAATATACTTGTTCAATTCCGTTTTTTGAATTCACATGCTGTATTTGGCCGATTTTTGGATCATTAGTTCAGCCTAAGTGGTGGCTTATAGATTGCATATCAAATTTTCAGCATTTGCATGTAGATTTGGAATAGTCAATTTTTTGTGATTTTGTCAAAACCCTAATTTTGATTGGATCTCTAGATAGTGAGGTTTCTGGACTTCATTTGAGTGTGTTTCAATCTTAGGAAGTGGCAAAAGTCATTAGATTGAAGATAGATCATAGGTTGATCAAGATTCCATGATTCTATGTGTTGATTTGCTTGGATAAGTGCTGGAAGAGAATTTGTGAGATAGTTTCAAATCTTGGTGATTTCTTTTGAAAGCATTTGTTGTTGTTCAAAGGAGTGATTTGTGCATTGAAACAGGTTGAAAGAGAAGATCAGGTCATTGCTACATGGCAACCTCAATTGGAGTCATGTTGGAAGCCAATGATAGGCTTACCTCAAGTAACTATTCATTATGGAAAGTGAGGATGGAGTCACTTCTTGAGATGAATGATGTTTTGGATATTGTTGTAGGTTTGGAGGAGAGACCAGCAACACAACAAGATCAATTGAGGTATGACAAGAGGGCCAAGAAGGCTCTACACATGATAAAGATGAATGTTACCAATAAACTTCTCAAGGAAGTTGGTAAGTGCACATCATCTTTGGAAGCTTGGAATTCATTGAAGAAGCTTTATGAATCCAAGTCTACTTCTAGAGTGTTGACTCTAAGAAGGCAAATCTTTTCTTGTTTGCAAAAGAATGAAGAAAGTCCAAGTACTTTTGTTTTGAGAATGAAAGCATTGAATGATGAGTTAGCTTGCATAGATGAAAGCATTAAGGAAGGAGAGCTTATTCAAGTGATTCTTAATGGCTTTTTGGATGCCCGTGCTAACATTGTTCAAAGTATTGTTATTCAAAAGACTTTGCCAAGTTTGATGGATCTTCAAGAGATGTTGATCAATGAGGAATATAGGCTTCAAGCAAGAGGTGGATCTACATCGACACTTCAAGAGGATGCTATGTTCACAAAGGGCAAATTCAAGGGCAAAACCAAAAGCAAGTGGTCTAAAGGGCAAGATCAAGTGGATGCTTCTTCAAGTGGCAAAAAGAAGGATAGATCAAAGCTCAAGTGCTTCTATTGTGGCATCAAAGGACACTTTGCAAGTGAGTGCTACAAGAAGAAGAGAGATCAAGGAGACAAGCAAGGTAATCTTACTCTTGATGAGGATGGTTTGGATGTGCAAGATGCAAATGATGATGCTTTTGTGATGTCTTCATGTATGCTTGCTACTGATGGAGATCTAGATCCTCGGTGGATTGATAGTGGAGCAAGTTCACACATGACCTTTCACAAAGAGTACTTCACTTCTTTGTTGGCATATGGAGATGACAAGAGGGTGATCTACACGGCCAATGATGGTGAGTGTGCAATCAAAGGGATTGGCACAATTTCTATTTCTCTCTCTACAAATAGGAATGTTCATTTGGAGGATGTTTTGTTTATTCCATCTATTACCAAGAATTTGCTTAGTGTGAGTCAAATGCTAAGTAAGGGCCTCAAGGTGGAGTTTGATGGAGATGCTTGTTTGATCAAAAGGAAGGATGTCTTGATTGGAAAAGGTAAAAGACAAGGGAAGTTGTTCAAACTTGATGCTTGTGTTATTGCTAACCAAGTTGGATGTGTTGCAAGGGAGCAAATTTCTATTCAAGAGGTTTGGCACAAAAGGATGGGACACCTCAACTTCAAGTCATTGGAGGTAATGGCAAGGAAGAAGGTTGTGATTGGTCTTCCAAGTTCCTTAAGTAATGACAAGCATGTTTGTGAGTCTTGTGCTTTGTCTAAGTCACATAGACTACCTTATACTAGATCTATTTCTAGATCTACAAAGCCTTTTCAACTTGTACATTCGGATATTCATGGATTTACTACAATTAGCAATAGTGGAGCTAACATGTATGTAGCATTCATTGATGATTTTAGTAGATTTTGTTGGATCTATCTACTAAAGAGCAAGGATGAAGTGTATGATGTCTTTGTCAAATTCAAGAATGCAAGGGAGAACCAATTTTCCACAAAGATCAAGTGCTTGAGAGGTGACAATGGTGGTGAGTACATATCTAACAAGTTCAAGGCATTTTGTGATGAGCATGGAATCAAGAGGGGGTATACAACATCAAGGACCCCACAACAAAATGGAGTGGCTGAAAGGAAGAATAGAACTTTATGTGAAAGTGCTAAAGCTATGAGGTTAAGTGCTAATCTTGACAAACCATTTTGGGATCAAGCTTTGTTGTGTGCCAATTTCTTGTGCAATAGGTGGCCGAGTGCTATTTTGGATGGAAGGACACCTTTTGAGATGCTATTCAAGAGGAGGCTGAGTGTCAACTTTCTAAGAACCTTTGGATGCACATGCTATGTCAACATTACTCTTGATGATAGGACCAAGGAGGATCCATCTTCAAGAAGAGGTATTTTTGTTGGATATAGTGAGGTGAGTAAAGCCTACAAGGTTTACATTCCTTCTACTAACAATTGGTAGAGATGTCATTTTTTATGAGGGAAACATTCCAAAGGTGTCTTCAAGCATGATTGATGGTAAAGTAGATGGATCTAACATTCTTGATATTGATGAGAAGGATCCTACTTTGGATGGTGGTGATGATGGACCTTCATCAAGTCAAAAGCCAAGGAGAACATCAAGAGAAAGACAAGTACCTTCAAGGCTCACATATGATCAAATGGGTAAGCAAGTAGTTTCTGGAAATTATGTTGCTTTCCTAACCTCTTTGGATGAGCCTACAAGTGTAGATCAAGCAAGGAAAGAAGAGGAGTGGATCCAAGCAATGGATCTTGAGTATCGATCTCTTATGAAGAGTGAAACATCTTTTGGAAGATCTTCTTGTGTACATGGAGATATGCAAGTGGATGGATGTTATCTTGCTGTAAAATCAAGTAATGGATCTGGAAAACAAATTTTGTTCAATGACTTTGATGGTCAAGTTGAAGATCAAGAGGTTGATCTCAAAGCACTTCAACTAGTCAAAAGGGAAGGTGACAATTTGGAGCTAGTCAAGAGCATCAAAGGAGAGGTAATTGGCAAAGGTGTTATGGATCTGTTTTTACAGCATATTGAAGAATCAAGTAAGGTCAAAGGAGCAGCAAGGAAGTGTTGTTCAAGTTTATTTTACTTGTCCTATCTCATGTTTGAGCAATTTCATGTGGATGTGTGCAAAACTAGCCACATTGGTGAGCATTGTTTTGATGTTGGATTTGTACTAGCATTCTTGGCTGATTTTGCTGATAGAAATGAAGCTATTGGAGGTTCATTATGTCACTGATTCATGGTCAAGTCATCAAGGTATGATGGTTTCTTGTGGCAAGATGAAGATGGAGGCTCATTCATGGAGTATCATGGTGGATACAAGGCAACAAAGGACAAAGAAGGAGGAGACATGCAAGCAAAAGTTGATCACTCACATTTATTGTTTGTTTGCTATATTTTTCCAGAGAGTTCAGAGTTGGAAGCATGGTGGAATCATTTCATTTATATTCTATTTGATTCTTCATGTTCTAGTCACATTTTTACATGTAAAATTGATGTAAGAAATAGTGAAGCATCCCAAGTGGACACTATTCTCTATATCAATTATGGTTGTTTCTATTTTGAGCATTACCTGATCATTGAAAGGAGATCTATTCTTAGGAAGAAGATCATTCTTATGATGGATCAAAGTTCTATTGGCAAAAAGTATGCTAGGAGCATTGGAAGCTAGGAAAGCGAGTTTTGAAGTACATCATTGGAACTCGAGATTTTGGCATATTGTACGAGGGATCATCACCTAATCTTTTTGGATTTTCAGATTCAAACTATGCTGGAGATGTAATGGATAGGAAATCCATTAGTTCTTATTGTATTCTCATACGTGATGGAGCTATATCATGGATGTCAAAGAAACAAGCCACTATCTCATTGTCATCTAGTGAGGCCGAGTACAAAGCTCTTACACATTGCACAAAGGAGATGGTATGGATCAAGAGGATGATCAAGGATCTTCACTTGCTGGATTTTTCAGAGAGCCCAATCATCTTTTGTGACAATCAATCAGCCCAAAGAATGGCATCCAATCCTATCTTTCATGCTAGGAGCAAGCATATTGAGATGCAATATCATTTTGTGAGGGAGCGAGTCATTGCAAAGGAGGTGGAGCTTCAACATGTGTCTTCAAGGGAATGTGTAGCTGATATCTTCACCAAAGCATTGGGAAAAGACTTGTTCATGAAGCATAGGACTTCACTTGGAGTATTATCAAAGTCTATGTTAAAACTAGTTGAAGAGGGAGTGTGAAAGATTCAACTAGTTTCATCACATTTTGCAATATTTCCATATTTGGCATATTGAGGCCAAAGCTTGTTTTAGACTTAGAGGTTGACTTTTCAAAGTTCATTAGTCTAAATTTCATTCGAATAAACACTTTTTGAAAGTGTGGGAAAGATAGAATGCGAGTTTGAGTAGATTCAATTTGAATAAGTTGGGTACATTGAATCTAGACCCAAAATTGGTAGGGTTAGCATTTTGGTGGGAAAGCCAGGTGGCCAAATAGGGTTTGGACCTGCTATAAAAGGATGTAACTCATGGAGAGAGTCATATTATCTCTTCTCTATCTCATTTCATGCTTATACATGGTTCTCTTGGGTTCTACTATCCATTGGTGCACTATCTTGGTGATTGCTTGCAATTCTATGTGTAGAATGATCTATATTTGTTATTTTTGGATCCACACGTGTGAAATACAGTAGCTTGCTGGTTTTGTACGAACAGCAACAGTACATAATCATTTCATTCAAGTTTGATCAAGTTCTATTAGTGTTTGCATCTCAAATTGTGTGTAGATGCTGATTTTTTTACATTGGTAGTGTATTTCTCTTTCTAACCAAAGATCATTCAAATAGATTGGATCTTAAGGATCTGAAATCTTTCACACTCGGTACATCTTGTTATCATCCTGGACATAGAAGCGGGCCCTTTTCATGTCCCACGTGGCGTAGGCCATGAGGACAATAGGCATGTTAAGCACGACGGTGAATATGGATGGGTAAATGCCCATTGCTTGCAGGCGAGGTCTCGCTGCCTGGACCCAAGGCATGACCAAGGAATCAGCAGGCAGTGGCCAGATTTGCATATCAACATAAATGTCATTCTTGATGACATCCTTGGGGTCAAGGGAGTCGTCAGATTGACTAGATGGTTGGTTGGTAGGGCTAGAAGCTGAGGCCATAATATTAACGGATCGAGTTACTGTGGAAGAAGATGATAATGGAAAAATAGGTAAAGACTTTCAAAAAAGGATAAAAAGACGTTAAAAACCGAGGAAAGGTTGAAAAAACTGAAAAGGTGGATAACGCGCAAAAGTAATTGGAAAAGTGGGTAATGAGTGTATAGCAAGTAGTTATGAGGGCAGATGTAGGTGCAGAAAAAGTTTGGCTACAATCTGAGATCTTTGAAATTTTGTGAAAAACTTTCGCAGAGCTTCGTTGTAAGAAGTGCCAAATGAATCGAACTTTCCCCTTATATAGAGAAAAATTAGAGTGCGTATTAGGAGAAGTGCATGCTCCACAACTCAGTTCTTTACCAAAACTGACAGGGACCTTTTTCACAAAATTATAAGAACCCAAAAAAGTCTGCGAAGGTTCGATAGTTGATTTGGATGCCCTACGAAGGTTCCTGCAAGGGTTCAACCAGTTCCTATGAGGGTTCAACTCTAACAGTCGGAAACTCTAGCACAACTTTTTGTATATGGCTGATTTTCATGTTATGACCATGTAGACAAGTCATCCTGAATCCATTTTTGGTGTCTGCAAAAATTGGTTTTGACATATTGATGCTCTGCAAAGGTTCCAAAGATTCTACTTTCCAGAACCCTTGCATACACTCAAATTTGATGACTTTTCCATCAGTAACTCTCGTAGAGATTTTTATAGATACATCTTAGTCAGATTTAGTGACTGACAAATTTGCAAGAGTTAGTTCCCAAGGGATCTCAGAAAATCTTAGAAAAACTGCTCTTTTTTGGTGTTTTTTGGTGATATTTTGAAATTCTCTGATCCCTAACTTTTTCCATTCTAGTATTCACTTACATCTAGATTGGACCCGACTATGGAGAGCTCTGTGATAATTTTGATGGACAATTGTAACTGATCCATCAATTTAAGTGATTTTTGTCTTTATTTTGTTATTTTTTTTTGAGATCAATGTCTCAGATCCTCAAGTTTAGAGGCTGATTGGTGTCATCTGATAATCTACTACACTTTTGATCCTATCTGGATCTAGATCCCACTTGGATCTTGTCAAATGTTGTCGGATCTAATCATATTTTGTTGGATCTGGCTTGATCTGACTAGATTTCTCTAGATATGGCTGTGATGACCCTGAAGATGTAACTATTTGTGACTTGTTCTCACCATCCTTGATCTACTTCACTGAGGTGGCCAATACTTGTGCAAACAACTAACATTGATGGGTGTGTTGAGTGGTGTCCCATCTAATTGCTCGAGGTTCATGGCTCCATGGCTCAGGATTTCCTTTACACGGTACGAGCCTTCACCAGTGAACTTCAACTTCCCTTTGATTGTCTTATTTTTATACACGAGGACCAGATCTCTAGATCGAAGATCTTTCTTGTGCAGTCAGTGATCATGCCATGCCTTGCATTGCTCTTTCTCAACTGCCAATACATGCACAACTATTAAGCGTGTCTCACAAAGTTTATGTAATACTTCATGGCATAATTGCAAAGATTTGGATTCATCAAGGCGTTGCGTTGTGGCAATCCTTAACGACCAAAAATTGTACTGGCATTACTGCCCCAATCAGATCTGCTAGTTTCCACTGTTTTCATGATCATGTTACACATGATCTTACTGGATGATTCTGCCTGTCCGTTACCACGAGAATAATAAGGCGTGCTGAATCTATGGATCACCAAGAATTCCTCCAATAGGACCTTGATGGTCTCATTGACAAAATGGCTTCCGTGATTGCTTACTATCTCCACCGAGCATCCGAAGCGCACAATGATATTCATACAGGACCTTGGCAGTTGCTCGAGCGTCAGCTGTTCGCACTGCCTTGGCTTCGACCCACTTGGTGAGGTAATTTGTGGTGACAATGATATATCGGGCTTGTGAACTTCTGGTGGCAGGATGAATTGGACCGATATAGTAGAGAATTCAAAGGTGGATACATGGAGGAATCCTTTCATTATGATTCTATGTGCTTTTATATGTATCCTTTTCACCATTCTATGTAAAATTGATGTAAGAAATAGTGGCTTTCAATGCACTGATCATTTGACTTGCATTAGAGTCAACGCCCTGATAGACATCTTTTGTAACAATGTACAAGGATTATTATGTAACTATGATTAGTGGCTAAGTAAGTTTATCATTAGTTAGTTATTATTGTTGTATTCCTATATTCAATAATCAACGGACTCAATTGAAGCCTTGTATTTGCACCCACTAATTTGTGCCCAGCTTCACCCTCTTGTACTCACGTTTTTGATATCAATCAGAGTGCATCATTCCAGTACTACTATGTTCTATTGCACATTGTTATTATTCAATTCATCTTGAACTCTCTTGCTGGTAACTGCCGCACTTTCGATCCATCACCACCTATTCCGCTGCTTGCACCATGTTTCCATTGATTTCTGACATGGTATCTGAGCATCTATTTCTATCAGAGCTCTACTAATCCGATATCATGTCGATTTCTCTGACTTTTAGCATGGTATCAAAGCTCAACTCTTTGATCTGTAGATTTACGACAAAGATATCATTAACACTTGACGACTTGGCCATGAATGAGTGATGTAATGAACCTTCAATGGCTTCATTTCCATCAACAAAACCATCCGAGGATGCTAGTACAACTCCAACATCAAAATGATGCTCACCAATGTAACTAGTTTGACCATATCTTGACAATTTGCACACATTTACATGAAATTGCTCAAAAATGAGATAGAAAAAGTAAAATAAACTTGAACAACACTTATTTGCTGCTCCTTTGACCTACTTGAGTCTTCAATAACCAGCAAAAATAGATCCAAAACATCTTTGCCAATTAACTCTCCTTTGATGCTCTTGTGTTGTTGAAGCCCTTTGAGATCAACCTCTTGATCTTCCACTTGAACATCAAAGCCATTGACTAAGACCTCTTTTCCAAACTTGCATAGCATCATCTACACAAGAAGACTCACTCCATTCTCGTCATATGTGAGCCTTGAAGGCATATGTCTTTCTCCTTGGCTCTTGACTTGATGAAGGTCCATCATCATCACCATCTAAAGTAGGATCCTTTACATCAACATCAAGAATGTTAGATCCATCCACAACATCATCACTTGAAGACATCTTTGGAATATTCCCCTCATCAAAAATGACATTTTTACCAATAATCACCTTACTAGTAGTAGGAATGTAAACCTTGTAGGCTTTACTCACCTCACTATATCCAACAAATATACCTTTTCTTGAAGATAGATCCTCCTTTGTCCTATCATCAAGAGTTATATTGACATAGCAAGTACATCCAAAAGTTTTAAGAAAGTTGACACTCGGCCTCCTCTTGGATAGCATCTCAAAAGGTGTTCTTCCATCCAATATAGCACTCGGCCACCTATTGCATAGAAAGTTAGCACACAACAAAGCTTGATCCCAAAACGGTTTTGGAAGATTAGCACCTAACCTCTTGGCTTTGGCACTTTCACATAAAGTCCTATTCCTCCTATCGGCCACTCCATTTTGTTGTGGGGTCCTTGGAGTTGTTTACTCCCTCTTGATCCCATGCTCATCACAAAAAGCCTTAAACTTGGTAGATATGTACTCTCCACCATTTTTACTCCTTAAGCACTTGATCCTTGTGGAAAATTGGTTCTCCCTTGCAGTCTTGAACTTCGCAAAGACATCATACACTTCATCTTTGCTCTTTAGTAGATAGATCCAACAAAATCTACTAAAATCATCAATGAAAGTTACATACATCTTAGCTCCACTATTACTAGCTGTAGTAATTCCATGAATATCCGAATATACAACTTGAAAAGTCTTTGTAGGTCTAGATGTAGATCTAGTATAAGGTAGTCTATGTGACTTTGACAAAGCACAAGACTCACAAACATGATTGATGCTAGTTAAGGATCTTGGAAGACCAATCACAACTTGCTTCTTAACCATACCCACATTCCTATTTTTAGAGAGAGAAATAGGAATTGTGCCAATCCCTTTGATTGCACACTCGCCATCATTGGTCATGTAGATCACCTTCTTGTCATCTTCATATGCCAACAAAGAAGTGAAGAACTCTTTGTGAAAAGTCATGTGTGAGCTTGCACCACTATCGATCCACCATGGATCTAGATCTCCATCATTAGCAAGCATACATGAAGACATCACAAAAGCATCATCATTTAAGGCTAAGCATTTAAGTAGTAGATATAGTTTATATCAACTGGTTATGTGAAAATAAAAAAACACAACACTTTTGGTGAGCTGTAGTGTTGTCAAAACAACATAGAGTGCGCCCAAAAAAAACCAAATAAATCAGTGTATGTGAGAGTCATTGATCCATCACTGCAACAACAGTCATAGGTCGTACTCATTATTTACAAAATTCCTCAAAAAACATATATTGGAATTTGCTATCACAAAGGCAACAAACATTCTGCTTATCAACTCATTTTGTGCAACATAAAGTGAGATTGGGCGCAATCAAGACACCGATGGATCGCAATTCAGTTGCGTTGTGGGACAACAAATTCAATTTAAAAAAACTCATTCATACATACAAAGCATGATGTGCCTCAAAGTATAACTCAAAAGAGGGAAGCCACATACCAGAAGAGCTTTTTACGGCAGCCGTAGGGCTCAAATGGGATTCACAACCACTTCCTTTGATGATGAGGCAAAGTAAGAGTAGAGATTCACATATGTATGGTATGCTATGGGTCACTCTAGATAAGCTCCAATAAACCCATCTGAATTGGCTTGTAGAAGAAGTAATGTTTGAGTGAACCCTTCCATTAGCTTCTAAGTGAATGCATCTCCATTGTCGAAACAATTAAAAAAAAAATTGGGCCTTAATAAGGTTATTTGTCAAGATAATATTTGGTGCTTAATTGGTTTCGTCGCACTACTGATTGAGAATGCAAAAGTAGTTTAAAATGAAGTACTATCCATGATCAGAGAGAGAGAGAGAGAGAGAGAGAGAGAGAGAGAGAGAGAGAGAGAGAGAGAGAGAGAGAGAGAGAGAGAGAGAGAGAGAGAGAGAGAGAGAGAGAGAGAGAGAGAGAGAGAGAGAGAGAGAGAGAGAGAGAGAGAGAGAGAGAGAGAGAGAGACCGAGCCTCAATTGGTCAGCGTTTCCACCTGATATTGAGAATGATAATAGAGTATAGTGCCTATGTATATTTGGGAAAGGCAAGGTGCATCTAATCCTAAAGCAAGCGATTAGCACACCACATGAAGTAAATTAAAATGCAATCGTTTTTGGCAGAAGTTTTGTCTGTACAAGACATCTTGCCAATAAACAAAGCAACGTATATGAAGGATCCTTCATGAAACCATTCTAGCATCTGATTTTTTATGTTGTTTGCGATTTGTATAGTACGAAGTCAAGGCCAAGCTCACTAGCTATTGGGCATGCTTTGGGCATACAATTTGGATGGTTTCTTTTTAATCAACATTATAAAAAACTTCACCCTTTTCAAAGGTCTCTCTCTCTCTCTCTCTCTCTCTCTCTCTCTCTCTCTCTCTCTCTCTCTCTCTCTCTCTCTCTCTCTCTCTCTCTCTCTCTCTCCGTCTCTCTCTCTCTATGTTTAAACTGTAAGTACTTTATGTTCAGAATGGTGTTGTTGGAAGGTCATTGTTTACAATAAGCAACAACAGATAAGCAACATGGAAAAAGAATGTGTTTGTTGGATCAGATGGAAGTCATAGACGTGTTAAGGCTCTTATAACATGCTCCACTTATTGATCTCTATTGTTCAGAGTCCACTTTATCTCTGTCAATGAAGTATCAAAGAATAGCGATTCCCCAATCCATGCTTGAACCAACACTTACAGGGTGGTCTTGCCTTTGAAACACTTCCATTTGATCCACTTCAACAATATGTTCAGAGTCGGCATTTGTTTGAAGAGCAAAACATAGCTATAGAGGCCATAGAAGAGCGCATCTTTACCAATAAAATCACGAAAGATGTGGGTGACATTATTGGCCAGATTATCATTAGATTATTATGTAGAGGCGTTGCCCCACCCTCCATTCTTTTCTTTCTATCTCCTATAAAACTTTAATTTAATAGAAGTCACACATGTGTATCTTCAACATTTCCTTTTTGTTAAAGCTCCGCTTTAGATTTGGGATGGCAAAAGGACATCTTCATTTTGAGCTCCAGATGACAATTCTGCACTAAGACTTGTCAAGTGCAAAACAAACACTTAGCCTAACCCTTTGATTGAACCTCAACATTCTTTCAATAGGTTAGTCAATAAACTACTGTCCCTCAAACTGCATCTGCAATATTTCCAGCCAATAGGCCTCTAGCCCCAAGATATCTGAATAAAGGCAGCGTTGGGACAAGCAAGAGGTTCCATTGCCAAAACTACAACGATGGACTTGCTTCCCACCATTGGCTTTCACAATAAATTCCAAAACGATTCCTAAGCAACAATATGGGTTTTGCCAACAATAAGTGTTTTAGTCCTTTGCTAGTTTATGCATCAAGGGGAAGAACAAACAAGAACAAGCCGAAAGCCAGAACAAACAACAACAACCAAGAAGCGTGGATCTTACCTTTTTATTGTTCTCAATCTCGTGCTTCATATTGTCAGTCTTGTGTTTCATATCTTGATTACAGATTCAGACATGTTCATAACTTCATTGCTGAGTTTGCTGGGTTGATATGCTTAGTCACTGTGCTAATTTCAGAATGGGATTTTGTGCAATTCACCAAACACAGAGCGCGATCCTCTCTCCACATGCAATGCAAAAAGGGAAATTAATTATCACTACCTACACTTTTCCCTTCGTCAAGAATGTATTTATGGCTTTTTTCCCAAGAGCAAGTGGGCCTTGCTTGTCTGGCTTTACGAACAAAGGGGACGAAGCACTTGTTTGGCTTTACGACCAAAGGGACGAAGTGTTTGCTTGGCTTCACTAGCATGGGTCACTCCCAATCTAAAGCACCTGGATGAATATAGCGCTTATTCGTCAACAACATCAATTTTTGCCTAATTAATTTCAATAAAGCTCGTTGTGCATGCACCTTCACAACAAGTCGTAGCATGGTTTGTGAAAGATTTCAGATCCTTAAGATCCAATCTATTTGAATGATCTTTGGTTAGAAAGAGAAATACACTACCAATGTAAAAAAATCAGCATCTACACACAATTTGAGATGCAAACACTAATAGAACTTGATCAAACTTGAATGAAATGATTATGTACTGTTGCTGTTCGTACAAAACCAGCAAGCTACTGTATTTCACACGTGTGGATCCAAAAATAACAAATATAGATCATTCTACACATAGAATTGCAAGCAATCACCAAGATAGTGCACCAATGGATAGTAGAACCCAAGAGAACCATGTATAAGCATGAAATGAGATAGAGAAGAGATAATATGACTCTCTCCATGAGTTACATCCTTTTATAGCAGGTCCAAACCCTATTTGGCCACCTGGCTTTCCCACCAAAATGCTAACCCTACCAATTTTGGGTCTAGATTCAATGTACCCAACTTATTCAAATTGAATCTACTCAAACTCGCATTCTATCTTTCCCACACTTTCAAAAAGTGTTTATTCGAATGAAATTTAGACTAATGAACTTTGAAAAGTCAACCTCTAAGTCTAAAACAAGCTTTGGCCTCAATATGCCAAATATGGAAATATTGCAAAATGTGATGAAACTAGTTGAATCTTTCACACTCCCTCTTCAACTAGTTTTAACATAGACTTTGATAATACTCCAAGTGAAGTCCTATGCTTCATGAACAAGTCTTTTCCCAATGCTTTGGTGAAGATATCAGCTACACATTCCCTTGAAGACACATGTTGAAGCTCCACCTCCTTTGCAATGACTCGCTCCCTCACAAAATGATATTGCATCTCAATATGCTTGCTCCTAGCATGAAAGATAGGATTGGATGCCATTCTTTGGGCTGATTGATTGTCACAAAAGATGATTGGGCTCTCTGAAAAATCCAGCAAGTGAAGATCCTTGATCATCCTCTTGATCCATACCATCTCCTTTGTGCAATGTGTAAGAGCTTTGTACTCGGCCTCACTAGATGACAATGAGATAGTGGCTTGTTTCTTTGACATCCATGATATAGCTCCATCACGTATGAGAATACAATAAGAACTAATGGATTTCCTATCCATTACATCTCCAGCATAGTTTGAATCTGAAAATCCAAAAAGATTAGGTGATGATCCCTCGTACAATATGCCAAAATCTCGAGTTCCAATGATGTACTTCAAAACTCGCTTTCCTAGCTTCCAATGCTCCTAGCATACTTTTTGCCAATAGAACTTTGATCCATCATAAGAATGATCTTCTTCCTAAGAATAGATCTCCTTTCAATGATCAGGTAATGCTCAAAATAGAAACAACCATAATTGATATAGAGAATAGTGTCCACTTGGGATGCTTCACTATTTCTTACATCAATTTTACATGTAAAAATGTGACTAGAACATGAAGAATCAAATAGAATATAAATGAAATGATTCCACCATGCTTCCAACTCTGAACTCTCTGGAAAAATATAGCAAACAAACAATAAATGTGAGTGATCAACTTTTGCTTGCATGTCTCCTCCTTCTTTGTCCTTTGTTGCCTTGTATCCACCATGATACTCCATGAATGAGCCTCCATCTTCATCTTGCCACAAGAAACCATCATACCTTGATGACTTGACCATGAATCAGTGACATAATGAACCTCCAATAGCTTCATTTCTATCAGCAAAATCAGCCAAGAATGCTAGTACAAATCCAACATCAAAACAATGCTCACCAATGTGGCTAGTTTTGCACACATCCACATGAAATTGCTCAAACATGAGATAGGACAAGTAAAATAAACTTGAACAACACTTCCTTGCTGCTCCTTTGACCTTACTTGATTCTTCAATATGCTGTAAAAACAGATCCATAACACCTTTGCCAATTACCTCTCCTTTGATGCTCTTGACTAGCTCCAAATTGTCACCTTCCCTTTTGACTAGTTGAAGTGCTTTGAGATCAACCTCTTGATCTTCAACTTGACCATCAAAGTCATTGAACAAAATTTGTTTTCCAGATCCATTACTTGATTTTACAGCAAGATAACATCCATCCACTTGCATATCTCCATGTACACAAGAAGATCTTCCAAAAGATGTTTCACTCTTCATAAGAGATCGATACTCAAGATCCATTGCTTGGATCCACTCCTCTTCTTTCCTTGCTTGATCTACACTTGTAGGCTCATCCAAAGAGGTTAGGAAAGCAACATAATTTCCAGAAACTACTTGCTTACCCATTTGATCATATGTGAGCCTTGAAGGTACTTGTCTTTCTCTTGATGTTCTCCTTGGCTTTTGACTTGATGAAGGTCCATCATCACCACCATCCAAAGTAGGATCCTTCTCATCAATATCAAGAATGTTAGATCCATCTACTTTACCATCAATCATGCTTGAAGACACCTTTGGAATGTTTCCCTCATAAAAAATGACATCTCTACCAATTGTTAGTAGAAGGAATGTAAACCTTGTAGGCTTTACTCACCTCACTATATCCAACAAAAATACCTCTTCTTGAAGATGGATCCTCCTTGGTCCTATCATCAAGAGTAATGTTGACATAGCATGTGCATCCAAAGGTTCTTAGAAAGTTGACACTCAGCCTCCTCTTGAATAGCATCTCAAAAGGTGTCCTTCCATCCAAAATAGCACTCGGCCACCTATTGCACAAGAAATTGGCACACAACAAAGCTTGATCCCAAAATGGTTTGTCAAGATTAGCACTTAACCTCATAGCTTTAGCACTTTCACATAAAGTTCTATTCTTCCTTTCAGCCACTCCATTTTGTTGTGGGGTCCTTGATGTTGTATACCCCCTCTTGATTCCATGCTCATCACAAAATGCCTTGAACTTGTTAGATATGTACTCACCACCATTGTCACCTCTCAAGCACTTGATCTTTGTGGAAAATTGGTTCTCCCTTGCATTCTTGAATTTGACAAAGACATCATACACTTCATCCTTGCTCTTTAGTAGATAGATCCAACAAAATCTACTAAAATCATCAATGAATGCTACATACATGTTAGCTCCACTATTGCTAATTGTAGTAAATCCATGAATATCCGAATGTACAAGTTGAAAAGGCTTTGTAGATCTAGAAATAGATCTAGTATAAGGTAGTCTATGTGACTTAGACAAAGCACAAGACTCACAAACATGCTTGTCATTACTTAAGGAACTTGGAAGACCAATCACAACCTTCTTCCTTGCCATTACCTCCAATGACTTGAAGTTGAGGTGTCCCATCCTTTTGTGCCAAACCTCTTGAATAGAAATTTGCTCCCTTGCAACACATCCAACTTGGTTAGCAATAACACAAGCATCAAGTTTGAACAACTTCCCTTGTCTTTTACCTTTTCCAATCAAGACATCCTTCCTTTTGATCAAACAAGCATCTCCATCAAACTCCACCTTGAGGCCCTTACTTAGCATTTGACTCACACTAAGCAAATTCTTGGTAATAGATGGAATAAACAAAACATCCTCCAAATGAACATTCCTATTTGTAGAGAGAGAAATAGAAATTGTGCCAATCCCTTTGATTGCACACTCACCATCATTGGCCGTGTAGATCACCCTCTTGTCATCTCCATATGCCAACAAAGAAGTGAAGTACTCTTTGTGAAAGGTCATGTGTGAACTTGCTCCACTATCAATCCACCGAGGATCTAGATCTCCATCAGTAGCAAGCATACATGAAGACATCACAAAAGCATCATCATTTGCATCTTGCACATCCAAACCATCCTCATCAAGAGTAAGATTACCTTGCTTGTCTCCTTGATCTCTCTTCTTCTTGTAGCACTCACTTGCAAAGTGTCCTTTGATGCCACAATAGAAGCACTTGAGCTTTGATCTATCCTTCTTTTTGCCACTTGAAGAAGCATCCACTTGATCTTGCCCTTTAGACCACTTGCTTTTGGTTTTGCCCTTGAATTTGCCCTTTGTGAACATAGCATCCTCTTGAAGTGTCGATGTAGATCCACCTCTTGCTTGAAGCCTATATTCCTCATTGATCAACATCTCTTGAAGATCCATCAAACTTGGCAAAGTCTTTTGAATAACAATACTTTGAACAATGTTAGCACGGGCATCCAAAAAGCCATTAAGAATCACTTGAATAAGCTCTCCTTCCTTAATGCTTTCATCTATGCAAGCTAACTCATCATTCAATGCTTTCATTCTCAAAACAAAAGTACTTGGACTTTCTTCATTCTTTTGCAAACAAGAAAAGATTTGCCTTCTTAGAGTCAACACTCTAGAAGTAGACTTGGATTCATAAAGCTTCTTCAATGAATTCCAAGCTTCCAAAGATGATGTGCACTTACCAACTTCCTTGAGAAGTTTATTGGTAACATTCATCTTTATCATGTGTAGAGCCTTCTTGGCCCTCTTGTCATACCTCAATTGATCTTGTTGTGTTGCTGGTCTCTCCTCCAAACCTACAACAATATCCAAAACATCATTCATCTCAAGAAGTGACTCCATCCTCACTTTCCATAATGAATAGTTACTTGAGGTAAGCCTATCATTGGCTTCCAACATGACTCCAATTGAGGTTGCCATGTAGCAATGACCTGATCTTCTCTTTCAACCTGTTTCAATGCACAAATCACTCCTTTGAACAACAACAAATGCTTTCAAAAGAAATCACCAAGATTTGAAACTATCTCACAAATTCTCTTCCAGCACTTATCCAAGCAAATCAACACATAGAATCATGGAATCTTGATCAACCTATGATCTATCTTCAATCTAATGACTTTTGCCACTTCCTAAGATTGAAACACACTCAAATGAAGTCCAGAAACCTCACTATCTAGAGATCCAATCAAAATTAGGGTTTTGACAAAATCACAAAAAATTGACTATTCCAAATCTACATGCAAATGCTGAAAATTTGATATGCAATCTATAAGCCACCACTTAGGCTGAACTAATGATCCAAAAATCGGCCAAATACAGCATGTGAATTCAAAAAACGGAATTGAACAAGTATATTGACCTATTTAGTGTTTTGATCTACAAAAGATCCAATCTACAAAAGCAAAAAATCCGATTTTGGTGTAGAATCCTCTCTAGCATGCTCTAGACTTTATATCTTCACCAAATCATTGATAGATCTGATTTCCTCCTTCATAACCTGAAACACAAGCTCTGATACCATGTGAAAGATTTCAGATCCTTAAGATCCAATCTACTTGAATGATCTTTGGTTAGAAAGAGAAATACACTACCAATTTCACTTATGTAGAAAAATCAGCATCTACACACAATTTGAGATGCAAACACTAATAGAACTTCATCAAACTTGAATGAAATGATTATGTACTATTGTTTTCCATACAAAACCAGCAAGCTACTGTATTTCACACGTGTGGATCCAAAAATAGCAAATATAGATCATTTCACACATAGAATTGCAAGCAATCACCAAGATAGTGCACCAATGGATAGTAGAACCCAAGAGAACCATGTATAAACATGAAATGAGATAGAGAAGAGAGAAGATGACTCTCTCCACGAGTTACATCCTTTTATAGCAGGTCCAAATCCTATTTGGCCACTTGGCTTTCCCACCAAAATGCTAACCCTACCAATTTTAAGTCTAGATTTAATGTACCCAACTTATTCAAATTGAATCTACTCAAACTCGCATTCTATCTTTCCCACACTTTCAAAAAGTGTTTATTCAAATTAAATTTAGACTAATGAACTTTGAAAAGTCAACCTCTAAGTCTAAAACAAGTTTTGGCCTCAATATGCCAAATATGAAAATATTGCAAAATGTGATGAAACTAGTTGAATCTTTCACGCCGAGTGCGTGTCAATGCAGACGCACTAGCGACAATGGGATTGTCTCTAATACATGCCAGAAACCCTCCCATCATAGTGTTGGATTTATTCCCTCTACTCTCCTTAAGTCCCATTTTAATCTGCCTCCATTCATGCTGCATATTTACTAACGTTGTTGCGAAGTCTGCATTTTTACACACAAATTTGCACAGACGAAGAAAAGGCGAAAGAATCGCGACACCGCGTTTTTTACACACGTTATGGTGACAGGCGAAAAGAGGACACTATCTTACAAAATGCCAAAGGTGCCCTAAAAACAAAGGCACCCTGTAAGTCTAATCCTAAGGCTACTCGTAAGAGTGATGCACTTTTTGCATTGTCATCACCAACGATCACTTCAGCACTGACTGACATCGCACCCTTTTCACGCTCACCCCATGCAGCTGTGCTAATAGATTGGACAATGACTGCAGCCACCTACGATCTCTTATAAACAACACATCCACTCTGTACTTTCCACATTTAACACCTGTAATATAATGTATATGTATACTGGTGGATACCATTTTGTGTATTGAGGTTAATGAGTGAATGAGTTGATGAGTTGATGAATGAGATGAAGTAGATGCCTTGTGCATTGATTCTTGATTGTCAGCAATAAGGTTTTATTCCTTTACAGATTGTATAAGCTTCGTAGGGCACGTGGTTTCGTCCGCTATTGTCTTGTGCTCTACCACATTATTGACATGTATACATGATATACTTAATCTGATATAGTTCTTTGTTCTGCGTTCAAATCTATGCCAATATTGCTATGCTTATCATTTATTCTTTTTGATCTTTCTAGTTGTTCATTCTGGTAATAGACAACTAACATTTAGTCTTGTCTTTCACGAATCATTCGTGACTAATTATCAGTCGAGCACCATCTAGTCCTTCGCAAATCATTTGTGACAAATAGTTTGTCTTATTATTCGTGACAAACCATTTTTCTAGAGCTTCATTTATTTATTAAAGTTTGGCTACGTAATCAAGAACTACTGTGATTCCCATCACTATCGACTGATAGACATAGTCATGCTTACGGAGAGAGTCGTATAGCTCATTCCGTTGCGCACGAACATTTTCTATTCGAGTTCATTTTTCGTTCGTGTTCGTCTTATCTCTTTGAGCTTATTTTTTTTGTTTCTGACGTTCGATTCTGACATACGACACCTTTTCTCAACCCGTTCATCTCCTTCTCTCCAACATGGTATCAGAGCAAAGTTCATAGCTTGATAAGCTTCCACAGTACAAGACTCTAGTAGCCGATAGAGTAATTATTTTCTTGTTCTGTATTTTTCAGTATCAGATTTTCATACTTAAGTCACTGATAGTTTCTCCTATCACTCAGACTAACTCTTCCACATGGATTCCCAAGAAAAAGCCAGTCCTATCGTGAACAAGCTTGATGGAGCCAATTACCATCTATGGAAATTTAAGATGAAAACTGTACTAATGGCAAAAGAATTGTACAATGTTGTTACAAGTGTAGAAGGAAAACCCGAAGCGGACGACGCGACAATCACCAGATGGAAGCTGAAGGATGGAAAAGCTTTCGTGCTGATCATCCTCAACATCATGGATACCCAGATCGGCCATGTATCCGAGGCTCAGACATCGAAAGAAGTCTAGGACATCTTGAGCACACTATACGAAGTGCGAGATATAGCTTCCAAGCTACATCTCAGGAAGAAATTCTACTCCCTCAAGATGGCAAATGGTGATTCTCTGCAAAATCACATTAATCAGTTCAAAAACCTGCTAAGACAAATGACCGCTGTCGGATCTGTCATAGACGATCAAGACGTAGTGATGCAACTGCTTACAAGCTTGCCAAGTTCTTACGACAGCTGGGTGATGATCATCACAACTCATCCAGAATTGACTCTTTCAAGAGTCATTACTATGTTATTGCAGGAAGACACACAAAGGAACGAAGCCTCGAGTTCCTCAGTTGATTCTCACGCCTTGTACACTAACAAGAGCATGACAAAGCAGAAGAGGAAGAAAGGCCCGAAGCAATCAAAGCCAGACCAGAAACCAGTTTAGCACAAGGAACAGTCGAATCCGCAGACAAAGAAGAAGCTGTTTTGCAGATATTGCAAACGAAACAACCATGAAATACAAGACTGCCGAATACTTCAAGTGAAGAACAACAACAAAGGGTAGTCGAATCAAGTGGCAAATGCAGCTGTAGAAGCTCCACAGCCTATTCAAGAAGCGAATCATGATGTCTTCATGACCAATCATCAAGGAGCATCTGGCGATAGTTCTTGGTTCCTGGATTCCGGAGCCACTCAGCACATGAATAGTCTCATTGGCTGTTTCGAGTCCTATACACCTTATAGTACTCAAAAATTCGTTCACTTTGGCGACAATAGCACACAAGCTATTAAAGGTGAAGGCACTATAAGATTATGCTTTGCAATGATCAGTCTAAGCTACTCTCTAAAGTCTTCTATGTACCAAAATTATCTACGAATCTGTTCAGTAAGCAGAATCACACATCTAGGACATAGAGTAGAGTTTGAATGTGATCAGTGTAAAGTAGTTGATAGGACATGCAAGATCCTAGCACTCGGAAAGAGGCATGGATACTTGTATAAGTCGAGTCATTGTTTTTCAGCCTCTAGGCAGGCTCTCAGTTTTCAATTCATTCAAATAAAGGTTTACTTTGGCATTATAGACTTGGTCATTTAAATCATGCCACTATACAATGAATGTCTAGACAATCTATTGTTCTTGATCTCGACTATCCTCACAAAAAGGTTGAGTTACCTGTCTGTCAAGACTGCCTAGTTGGTAAACAGACTAGGAAACCATTTAAGTCAAGCCATCAGCATGTTGCTAGAGGATTGCTAGATGTTGTACATTTAGATATTTGTGGCCCGATGAAAAATCCTTCGCTGAAGGACGCCAAGTATTTTATAACCTTTATTGACGAATTCTCTAGAAGGACTATGGTGTACTTCATAAAGAGGAAATTAGAAGCCTTCAACTGCTTAAGAATCTTCAAGGAGCGTGCAGAAAAGGAGACTGGAAGGACGATCAAGGCCCTAAGGTCAGACAACGGTGTAGAATATATCTCTGTCGAGTTTAAGGAGTACTGCCAAAGCCAAGGCATTGAGCTTCAATTCATCACTCCTTACAATCCTCAGTCTAATGGCTTAGCTGAGAGGAAGAACCGTACTCTGGTCAAATCTGCTAAATGTATGCTATCGCATGCATCATTTTCCAAGAGATTCTGGACTGAAGCTGTCTCCACTACAGCTTACGTCCAAGGCCCTCTCAGACAAGACATCCCACGAGGTGTGGACAGGCTCTAGGCCTTCTTTAAGAATCTAAGAGTGTTTGGGTGCATTGCCTACGTGCAGATCCCAAAGGACACAAGGAAGAAATTGGACTTCCAAGGTTTCAAGACCATCCTGACCGGATATACTTCATTTGATAACACTTACAAGTTGTGCGATCCTGATACCCAGTAAATCTTGTATAGCCGAGATACGGTCTTTATCGAGGATCAGTCCGTCGACCTCAAAGGCAAGGATATTGCTCAAGAAGAACCTTCATCACCTGCCGTTGACACGACAGTCCGAGCTTCGGGCTCAGGCATATGTATTGTCGACCCACTTCGAGACAACAAATCAGATGAAGATGTTGCTGCTACCCAGCAACAAGTCCCAGGAGCGATTCATCAGTCGAATTCTCCCAAAATATCAAGCCGAGTGTGTACACAACCCACGAGGTATACTCTTGAGTCTACCTGTCTCTTAATGCAGGAACCGACGACAGTCGAAGAGGCACTTAGCCAACCAGACTCTGATCTCTGGAGAGAAGCCATGGACAAATAGTATTTCTCTATGATCAAGAGTCAGACATGGTCATTAGTCGAAGCTCCTATTGGCTACAATATCATTGATTGCAAATGGATCTTTAAGATCAAATATAATGCCAACTTAGCAATTGACCGAAGGAAGGCTAGACTGGTAGCATGAGGATTCACCCAAATCCCGAATGTCGACTACAGTGAGACTTTTATTCATCAAACATTCGTCGATCCGAATGCTCTTGTCTTATGCTGCAGCTGTCGACCTCGAAGTACATCAACTTGATGTACAAACAACCTATATGAATGGAGTTATACAAGAAGATATCTACATGATCTAGCCCAAAGGATACGTTCTGGAAGGCATGAAGAATCGTGTCTGTAAACTCCACAAAGCATTGTACGGCTTGAAATAGTATGCCTGGGCTTGGTTTCAGAGGATCAACACATTCCTCATTGAATAAGGATTTAAACAAAGCACTGCTGATTGCAACGTTTATTTGAAGTCAGTGCAACAATCCTTCATTATCATCACCTTGTACGTGGATGATACGTTGCTCTTCAGCAACGATACCAATATGGTTAAGGATTCGAAATAGATGCTGTTCTCATAATTCGACATGACTGATCTGGACGAAGATCACTTCTCTCTAGGAGTTCAAATCCACAAAGACAGAGCAAATCGATTGATTTACATCACTCAACAAAGGTATCTTCATAATGCTCTTAACAGATACAATTTGATGAATTGTAAATTAGCTCACTCCCCAATGGATCCAGGCCTGCATTTGTCAAAGGACCAATGTCCCCAGACCAAGCAGGAAGAGGAGCAAATGAGAGAGTATCCATATTGTTTGATACTAGGATCTCTCATATATGCAATGGTCTGTACAAGACCAGATATCTCTTTTGCTATTAGCTCACTCAGCCAATACATGGCTAATCTTGGCATTACCCATTGGAAGGCTCTTATTTGAGTCATGAGGTATATTCGAGCTACCATGGGCTAGTGCATCTGCTATGGAGATGTCAACAATGACAATCTTCATCAACTCAGTAGTTATTCTGATGCAAGCTGGAGAGGAGATGCAGACAATCGTAAGTCCACATCTGGATTTACATTCTTCTTCAACTACAATCCTATTTCGTGGAACAGTCGTAAGCAAACCTCTATCGCACTTTTTTCTATTGAAGCAGAATACATTGCTGCTTCTCAATCTATTAAGGAAGCGTTTTGATTGAGAAATTTGCTGTCAGACATCAATTTGTATCAGTATAGCCCTACAATTTTGTTTTGTGATAACCAAAGTTCTATTGCCTTATTGGCCAACCCCACGATGAGATCAAATATCACTACATCAGAGGCAAGGTTCTCGACAGAGATGTCAGCTTAACATACTGCAGAACGCTGGACATGATTGCAGACATTTTCGCGAAAGCACTCAATGTTGATGCACACAACAAATTTTGTGCATTGCTCACTCTGAAGATCAAGGCATTCACGAATCCAGATTAAGAGGGGTTGTTGGATTTATTCCGTCTACTCTCCTTAAATCCCATTTTATTCTGCCTCCATTCATGCTGCATATTTACTAACGTTGTTGCGCAGTCTGCATATTTACATGCAAATTTGCACAGACGAAGAAAAGACGAAAGAATCGCGACACTATGTTTTTTACACACGTTATGGTGACAAGCAAAAAGAGGACACTATCTTACAGAATGCCAAAGGTGCCCTAAAAACAAAGACACTGTATAAATCTAATCCTAAGGCTACTCGTAAGAGTGACACACTTTTTGCATTGTCATCACCAACGATCACTTCAGCACTGACTGATGTCGCAACCTTTTCACGCTCACCCCATGCAGCTATGCTAATAGATTGGACAACGACTGCAGCCACCCACGATCTCTTACAGACAACACATCCACTCTGTACTTTCCACATCTGCACACCTGTAATATAATGTATATATATACTGGATACCATTTTGTGTATTGAGGTTAATGACTGAATGAGTTGATGAATGAGACAAAGTAGATGCCTTGTGCATTGATTTTTGATTGTCAGCAATAAGGTTTTATTCCTTTACAAATTGTATAAGCTTCGTAGGGCACGCAGTTTCATCCGCTATTGTCTTGTGCTCTACTACATTATTGACATGTATACATGATATACTTAATCTGATATAGTTCTTTGTTCTGCGTTCAGATCTGTGTTAATATTGCTATGCTTATCATTCATTCTGTCTAATCTTTCTAGTTGTTCTTTTTGGTAATAGACGACTAACATTTAGTCTTGTCTTTCGTGAAATATTCACGACTAATTATCAGTCGAGCACCATCTAGCTCGTTGCGAATCATTCATGACGAATAGTTTGTCTTACTATTCGCGACAAACCATTTTTTTGGAGCTTCATTCATTTATTAAAGTTTGGCTATGTAATCAAGAACAACTGTGATTCCCATCACTACCATTTTGTTCGTTCTGATAGGCATAGTCATGCTTACGGAGAGACTCGCATAGCTCGTTCCGCTGTGCACGAACATTTTTGTTCGAGTTCGTTTCTCATTCATGTTCGTCTTACCTCTTGGACTTATTTTTTTTGTTTCTAACATGCGACACCTTTTCTCAACTCGTTCATCTCCTTCTCTCCAACACATAGTGCCTCTGCTCTCATCCAGCCGTTCCCGACTCTGTTGGGTCTTGAAACTCAACTAAAGACTAACAACATGTATTTGATAGAGTCTATCAATAATCCCATCGTCCAATCAGCAGCATATCTGCTAAATAACTTTCTAGTCATTTCACCCTTGCGTAAGGAGTGCATACAATCTAATCTCATGAGCCAAATAGTGGAATCCTATTTGGAATATCCTAACCACTCCGTCGTACCTTGTGACTGGTCCACCTTTGTTCTGAATGAACTAAGGCTAGCCGTTAAACAAAACTCACACGACCGAATGGTCATCAGCCCCTATTGTGTAACCTTGCCTGTACAGTTCTCGAATAGAAGGTTCAAAACTTCCGACGCTCCTCCATCCTTTTGACTAACATTCCTCACGTTAACCTCTATCCACCTTTCGGTGTTACTACCCCCACTCACTCCACTGCTACCACCACGCCGACCAGCAAAAAAAATGTGTGGCGCTACCTCCACATCCGTTAGTCCTCCTTCAACCGTCAACACACTATGCCATCTCAACTCTCAGCTTCTTCCACAACCGCTGCCTCTGCTTCCTCACAACCATATATAGTTGCCACTACGTCTGTTCCCATCACTTCCACAACCACTCTCACTTCCTCTACACCTTCCATCGTCATTCTCGTTTTGACTCCAACCTCCATTACCATCGCTTCTTCCATTCCCTTTGCTACTGCCACTACCACTGTTTCTACTCCACCTGCCGCCATCGACTCTCTTGATTTCCAATTGTCCCTTGGCATCCTAGCCTGGCTCAACCAAATCAACTTCACACCTCCTACCTCTCCTACACCTCCATCCATCCTTAACACCACCCTCCAATTCCCTTCTGTTCCTCCCATCCAATCATTTGAAAATCCCATTCTTGCACCTCTTTCCACCATTGCTACTCCTCTCACACCTCCCACTTCACCTCTGAAGGCTATCGTGACAACGATGAAGCATTTGTGAAACAAACATATGTCACTCACCTCTTCGTGTTGATCCCACCGCACCTGAGGGCATGACGTCGCCAGAAAAATTAATTGAAGATGATGATATGGGCATGCAGATCACTCGGACGACACCACATCTAGTCCCAACAAGAACCACACTACCGGCTGCTCCCAGGAACCTCACAATGGCCTACCAAGCCTTAGGCACCTTTATCCAAGATGCGGTAGTGGCGATAACTTCTTTGGACAGCCGAGTGTTGGAGTTGGCAACAAATAACACATAGTTGCAAGTCGATATCCTATAGCTCCAACAAGACTTGTTAATAGCTCAGCAACACGAGCAAGAAGGAAGAGATCTTGAAACTGCAACAACACAAAGATGGCCTGTAACAGTACATTCAAAGCCTCTTCAAAGTAGTCACAAACGCTTCCAAAAAAGTCTAGGAGCTTCAAACAGAAGCTACCTAACGACTCACCCCCCTCCAAGCACAACTATAAATCTACGAAACAAAAAATAATCGCCTGGGAGCGGAGGTGCAAGCCTTACAACAAGAAAAGGCCATGTGATTAGCTCAACTGGCACCTGACAATTGGCCACTTACACAAACAGAAATGAACCTCCATCGGCATTAGGTGCATGTTTACAGCCAAATGTTCCGCTACTGCACAAGTGCCAATTGGCCCATGCAAAACATACCCTCAAGGCATGTCAGAAATTCATGGAGCAAAAGCCTAAACCGGCCCCGATGCTAATTCCAATGCCACCTATACTCAATGCTGCACAGGTTGGCTCCCGGCCACGATAAGGGAAAACATGCAGCGGGGGCCACAAGTGCAGATCACGGCTCAAGTGCACAAGACCAAGGGCACCAAGACACAACAGGAGCCGATACTCAAGGTCCCCGATACGCCACAACAAGCAAATCCGAGCCAAAGCACAAGCTTTATCATCCCAAGGCTCAAAATTGATCTCTGCCAGCCGTGCATTCCGGAAGTGAACCACGGTAGAGGATGAGATCAACAACTACCTAGCGCAATTTCCACATGAAAGCTCACGTGACGGCTGGCAGTTATCTGTCACAATAAAGGAGATAAAGGGAAATGAGTTGGCCTACATTCCAACTCTAGGCACTCAACCAGAATGGTGGAAAAGAATGTTTGAACGAAATCCTACGGCCATCAGGGCGTACGTCACCAGTCCCATGCAATTACGGATAAATGCCCACTACCTCCCCTACCCATGCAGATCTAAATGGGTGGAGCATGGCACCCCCCCTAGAAAAGATCACATTGAACACAAAGAATTGGCCAATGATCGAATCAGAGTACGGGTGAAAAATGGATGTAGACACCAGGAGGGCTCTCGTTCAGAGTCTCACAACATTATCTAACCTGCCCCGACCCAACAGTTTGCGCAGTCGCAGCCTACGCCCGAGACCTAGAATTTTTGATGGGAGTCCCTACCAAATGGGACAATATTTTACCAACAATATGTTTTGATCCCAATACCACCCTGGTTTCGAAAAAAGTTGAAGACCAACTACCAGTGGCACAAGTGTATTATAGAGCGGCCTTATTCGGCGATCCATGGAGAAGCAGATTCCTTACTTGGCGATCGATGGCCAAGCAGATTCCAACAATGGATAGACCAAGCATGGCTCACCGGTGTACATAAGTCCTTCTATACTCCTAAGAACAAGAAAAATTTATCAAGATTAGCATTCACGGAGGACGTGATAGGCTATCTCGTCCACCAAAGGTGCACAAAGCAGACTCTCTACTAATCGGCATAGTGCCGAGGTACCAGCACTACTTCAGATCGTGGGTCCTGTTGGGAATATTCCCAACATGATGTAAATAAATAAAAATACAAAGCTAGTAGAAATAGTTGTGAGGGTCATGGCATCCTGCACATATAAGCCCATGGTCCAATGAGCACTTGTACATAAATAATTTTGTTATAAATATGAATTTAGGCCATGTAATTAAAAACAATATTAGAAGGCCGAAGTTAAGCTTAAACTTAAGTTCCTAAGTTCCATTAATTAGTTAAAGTCAACATTTGTATCATATTTTCATGCTTCATAGAGAGGAGGAGACTCTAATGATTTGAGAGCTCAAGCATCCTCATTTGCTAATCAATCTTGCTTATGCTCTTGTTATGTTTTGCTTGTTATTTATAGTTTCCATGTTTTTGCTTTGTGCTAGTTAAGATTTTTCCATAACTTATGGCATTGAGCATTTGAGCTAACTTCCATCGCACCTCTCTCTCTTCTCTTCTTCTCTTCCTCTCAATCATGATGAATGCTTGTGGTTAGAGTTAGTTGAATTAGAGCTAGTGGGAGTAGTGTTAAAGTGGAAGTAGAGTTAGAGGAAGGAGTAGAATACACCTAAATCTAGCAACTTGATATAGTTGGCACCTATCTAGTGTTCTAACCCTCTTTGACAGGTAGAAGAGCTGCTCACCAATTGAGCTATACACCCTATAGGCAACATCAAGTGGAGTCATGTTGGAAGCCAATGATAGGCTTACCTCAAATAACTATTCATTGTAGAAAGTGTGGATGGAATCACTTCTTGAGGTGAATGATGTTTTGGATATTGTTGTAGGTTTGGAAGAGAGACTAGCAACACAACAAGATCAAATGAGGTATGATAAGAGGGCCAAAAGGGCTCTACACATGATCAAGATGAATGTTACCAATGAGCTTCTCAAGGAGGTTGGTAAGAGTACTTCCTCTAACAATGCTTGGGATTCACTAAGGCAGCTTTATGAATCCAAGTCTACTTCGAGTGTTGACTCTAAGAAGGCAAATATTTTTTTGTTTGCAAAAGAGTGAAGAAAGTCCAAATACTTTTATTTTGAGGATGAGAGCATTGAATGATGAGTTGGCTTACATTGATGAGAGCATTAAGGAAGGAGAGCTTGTTCAAGTTATTCTTATGGATTGTTGGATGCTCATGCTAAATTTGTTCAAAATATTGCTATTCAAAAGACTTTGCCAAGTTTGATGGATCTTCAAGGTGAAATAACCTCCGTTATATCTCTAACTCATGAAGGTGTTGGAGATGGTCATTTTCTTCTGAAACAGCCGCTAGAAAAATCGTCTTAGCAAGATTTTAATGGCCAACCTTCTTCAAGGACACCCACACCTACGTAAAGGCCCGTGATGTTTGTCAAAGAACAAAACTCTTTCAAAAATTTGACTTTATGCTTTACACCCTGTCATGACTGATCAAGCCTTCCAGAAATGAGAAATTGATTATGTTGGACCGATTAGTCCCGCTGCTAGGAACACTCAAGCTAGGTATATCGTAGTAGCTACGGATTACTACACCAAATGGGCTGAAGCTAGAGTTGTTTGCAATGCACTCGTTCTATCGTGAAATTTCTCTATGAACAAGTTATTGTTCATTTCGATGTCCTCTAGAACTTATAAGTGATAGGGGTACACATTTCCTTAACTCTGTCATAGCCTATTTACTTTCAAAATTCTTCGTTGTACATCGCAAGAGTTCCCTGTATTATCCACGATGCAATGGCTAGGCGAATCCACCAACAAAATATTATGTGGTGTTCTAACCAAGATAGTCGAGTCTAGCCGTTCTCCATGCCGCTCTATAGGCATATCGCACTACCTTGAAGAGGGCCACA
>MU835244.1:0-40679 GCA_029204225.1 Diphasiastrum complanatum | reverse complement strand
GGCCACCAGGACCATAGCACAGATGTTCTATGACTTGAACCTCCCCTTCATCATGGCCACATCCCGCATCTTTCAAGAGGCGATCTCAAAAGTTGCAGTCTGCGGGCCCAGCTACACACCACCCACAGCCTGACAGCGCTTCGCGGCCCCTTTGCTCACAGGGTCAGGTTACCGAGGTCAAGAGAGACTAGCCGCATTGCACGAGGCTGGGATTTGTACGGCTGTTCCATCATGGCTAATGGGTGGACTACATCGTAAATTTTACTGATAGCAATGAGTACTGAGGGCCGATCCATGTGATTACACGCTTTGGCCAGGCGGAATTTAGGGCTCATCACTCCACATCTAACCATATTTTTGCTCTCAAGGCTACCATTTAGGAGGCTAGATCTAGATGAGAAAGGGTGTGTCTAATTGTTGTTTTGTTGAATTCAGAAGGCCTTTGACTCAGTATTGCGTCATTTGTTTATCCAGAGATGCAAGAGATCTTGGCTTCTCTACTGATACTGTGTTGGCAATCATGGTACTTTATGAGCGAGTTATGGGTTGTTTCCATATGAGTGGGGATTTTTCAGCAAGTGAGTAGCACTATTGGGTGAAGCAGGGTTGTTCTCCATCGCCTACAATCTCTGGGTTATATCTTGATGAGCTGGAGGGAGTCGTTGGTCAGGATCGTGGACAGGGTTGCAGATAATGTGATCTTCTTGTACTATTCAACTCATGCAGTGATGTGGTTCTAGTTTCTTCCCGACCAGCGAGGGGCTACACAGGCACCTGGATAGTCTGCACTCCTTTTGTACCAGATGGGGTAAGAAGACTAAGATATGGTCTTCAACACCTCTAGAGACTATATGCAGAGGCCGGAGTTCACATTAGACAGCCAGCCACTTGAAGTAGTATCGTAGCCATACCTTGGATACTTTGTACAAGTCCAACTTTCAATATGAAACAGCAGCTAACATCTACACTTGGGAAGGTCATGTCTCCTTACTCAACTTGGAGAGGTTTTGTTTTCAGACATCATATTTAGGATGCCCCAAGTAGTAAATGTTGATTGTTGATGCCCTAGATACCCCTATGACTTTGTACAGTGGCACAGGGCTTACATCAGCTGAGTGGGACCAACGTCTCACGCCTACAGGTCACCATGTTATCACGTATGCTATGGCTAAACCCAGCACAATTGCATTGAACCAAAACAACTCAGATGGTCAGCTTTAAGTTGAGGGCCCTCTAACCACTTCTAGACTTTTCTCAAAAATAAGCGAGCAACAGGTTCATTTAAAAGTTCATCTTAGAGAGAGGTAATTTTTCCTCCAAATGGAAGATGTGATTCAAACGTTAACTATTGCTGAGCACAATTGCTTAAAATCAATAACGCTCAGACGGATAGTTGAGTTGAGGGCTTTCCAGCAAAAACATAGATAGCAAAGCAAATTGCAAGAAGACAGTCTGGTCATGGTCCCTTGTTCTTCAGCTACTTTTTCAATGCTCATTTTCTTGTTCTAGGAAAGTTAGTTGCCATGACAAAGTTCTATGCCGACAACTAAGAAACACAAGCACATCATATGGTACAGTTGTGCTTGTGTCTTGATTTAATATATCAGCAAAATCCCAGTCCTTGAGTATGCAAATCGGTCTTATTACTCATTATGTTGCTCCAGCTATGATGTTATTATACTAGTGATTTACCAAATTAGAAGTAAAAATATTGACTCATATTTAGGTAGACACCATAATTCAAGACAGAAAATAAACGAAATACAAAGAAAATAACGTTTGATTATTGTTGGGAAATAGTATCGTACCCAAGCCTCAAGCCATTGTGGACCTTCAACACCATCCAAAGCACACCCAGCTACTGTGCCATCGATAAGGGCTTGCTTTAATGCACAGTCGTCAAGCAGGTGGCTGCGTGCTGGTATTCACAAGAAAGGCTCCTGAGCACCCGTATCCATTTCATTATCAGGTTGTGCCGACACAATCAAGAAGCAAGCAGTCCTGCACTCAGTTATGCCAGCTATACACATCATGGGCACTCCAGAGAGGCACAGTGCTTTGTGGTGGCATAGCATATGGTGTCCCCTTACACACATTATTAAGAACATGCAAGCAGCAGCGGTGACATGACAAATGAACCAGAATTATGCCAATTTCTATGAAACTAAGTAGAAGGAAAAAAACAAATTTTTGGCCCACCTGGCTTTATGTATTGCAGGGTATCACCGTTAATAAGCTGTACAGTATCATTGGTAAGAGAGCAATGGAGAGAAACCACATCGCTACGAGACAATAGTTCCTTCAGACTATCAACTTCCTCCACAGAAGGTGGAAAAGACTTACTCCAGCATTTATTTTCTTCTCCTGATGCACATGCATCTAACAAGATCAAAAAACGTTAGAGTGATCTGTGAAAGTACCTATTTACTTGCTTAACTAGAATCACCTTCAAACTACACATTCTGCTCAAAATCTCCCAGAATAAGAGAGTTCCACAAGTAGCACATTCACAAATCATGAAAATAATACATCAATTCATAAACATAGAGTAAATGTCTAACGCTTAGCTGTTAAAGCTTGTGGTTGCAGTCAGTGACTCCAACATTAATCTCACTATAGCCTGCCAATGACAGTACAGTATAGCAATGCACACCAAGCATGTACAAATGTTCCACATAAATGGACTACCAGCTAAATGTCAACATTGAGTAAAAACTGATGGCTGATGTTTGTACGGGATATCAAAAATTACTCTGTGATACATGGGTCTGTGCAATGTACGTATGACATTGATATAATATGTACAAAATATGTTGTCAAAGCTCCAAATAATAGTTAATGTCGAGTAATACATGCTGTCCAATGTACAACTAATTAATGAGTCCTAGGTCGAACTCAAGGAGCTTATGGTCAAAACTCGAGGTACTAACATTCAAACCATGTGGCACAAGTAGTATTACCACATAAGAGGTACCAAGACAGCTATTAGTAGCCTACCTCAAGCTGCTACCATATGGATTGACACAATCATTATGAGTTGGGGCTCCGTGTCCTATCCCAATAAAAAGCTTTGTATTCATGTTTTTTGTAAGCAATAACTTTCTCCTTCAGGTGCACGCCAGTTAGGATATCTTGCTGTGCTCTTTCAATCTATGAAGCTAGTTCGTGCAGATTCTGTCACTAGGGTGACCAACATGTGTAAGCTAGTAGGCAAAACCTGATTAGCATGCCAATTTTTTTGGTATCAAAATAAGGTTAGATCTTGTGTACTTGTTGATTCTGTGAGAGGACAATCAATTTTTTCATGTGTGAAAAAGTAGAAAGAGTGCGTAATGTTTTTGGGTTGGCAGGTGTGGAGAGAGCTCTAAGATAGGTGTGAGGAATGTAAAACTCACTTAGATGAGTGAGTAAAAATGCATAGGCAGTGTGCATTTGCTTGTGTGGGCAATTCATGTTTAGGAAAATGGGGAAACGGTCTAAGAGGACCTAGAATTGATATTGTGATTTAAAAGATCGTCTATACAGGTCGACTGGATGATATTTGTAGCTGGAAAGCTTTCCACTTATATGATCTTTGGTGTGAGAACTCAAGTTGGTTCTCAAGGCAGATACTAGAAACACAAATATGAGTTCAATTAGTCAGCACTGAGAAGTCTACATGTTTGATAGAGTTTTGGTCGAGCTAAATTGGTTGCAGCCCAAAAACGCTGTAGACAATTGAAACAAATCAGAAAAAAGTGCTTGTCAGATATGAAAACTTATAGCAGTCTGAAATAACAACTTTTGTCCCACACATGTGAACACAAGTGACGGACAGGACTGTCAACGGGTACCAGACTGTTATAAACACTCGTATAAATTTTAAAAGGACTGGCAGGACTGAGCAGTGTGCAGGCATGACAAGCCCATACGAACAAACAGAAGGAAAATAAATGAAAATTAGTGGTTCGCCATCTTGAAACAGGCTATTAAGACCAAAAACCACCCACATGTGTCAAGCACAGGCACACTTGTGAGCAAGCAGCTCGCACAGGCAATATAGGAGATAGTACATAAAAAATAGTAGGCAGCAGTCAAATCAGATAGACTGCAAAATAAGTCATCTTGCAGCTGAGAAAGGGTGTTCATGGGCCCACATGTATTACCAGCAGTAATACACGCGTGAAGCAGCAGCAGCAGGCTTCAATGATTGCCAAATTGTGGTATCGTTCAAGAAAAAGGAGTAGACAATACGTGCAGGTGCTAAGAAAGCATGCCCAAGAAAGAAAAAAAACTGGAAATGTGAGCAGTACCAGTAAGGACAGCGGACAGATGTGACCAGCAGTACAGCACGTATGACAGCTGACCCAGCAACAGTACAAAAGTAGATTCTCTTTTGTCAATTCCATATGGATTTGTCATAATGGACTTACTGACAAGGGAAGAAGAAAGGTATGTATGTACGTGATCGCAATGTATGGATGTCTGCAATGTTGAATGAGGACTCTAAAACATCTTCACGCAGTCTTGGTCTTCACTTGTCCAATTAGGCATGAACTATGTAGATTGATCTTTCAATTTTCGATACAACGTATCTATACAAATCTATCAAGATTCAAGATGTTAGTAGGATGTTGTGTCATACTATATCTAAATCTATGTTGCACCGAAACAAGTTTGGAGCCTGGTTCATTTGGGGACCAGTCGTTCCGGAAAGCCGGAACACCAGAACTTAGTAAATCAACCTAAATTTTGGCACGCATTCTAGGGAGCAATAGGAGGTTGTGGAGAGGCAATTGGAGGGCAAATGGGATGTGTGAGCACTCTATGTGAAGGTGATTGTAACACAAAGGGAAAAAGCGAGTGTGTGTGGAGATTTGCAACCAAAACACCTTCTTGAGGCCTTTTTTCACCATTTTTTTCTTTGCTTTGTTTGGAGGTCATTTTGAAATAATCTTGTTGTTAGGATTGGCTGTAGGGTTGGTAGTGAGAGAGTGATCATTAATTCCCAAGCTTCTCTTGAGTTGGTTGTCATGACAATTCATAGGGTACGTCATTTCAATGCAACTTAGTATGATGAAATACAATTTATTTTAGATGCTCATTGTTTTCCATTAGTTGGAGACTACTATATATGAATCATCAATTTGTTGTCCGTTATCATCGTATGTGATACTATGATCATAACTAGCTAGGCCACACTATGCCAAGTTCTTGCCTAATACCATTCAAAGCCCTACCTATGACTTGAGCTATAAACATCGGATTGAAGTCCTGTAACATGTAGGATTGTGTTTCTTAATGCCTAGAAGGATGCCAAGAATGTCTATTTTGACCCTTACAATATGTACGTGCAGTTATGAATGTTATGCTCACTTTTTGTGCCTTTTTTAGCCCTAATTTGTGAACTCAGCTGTAGGGAGCCAATTGACATGTCGTAAGATGCTGGATTGTGTTTCTTAATACCTACAAGAATAATAAGAATGTTTTGGCCCTTATAACACGTACATCAAACTACGAATTTGAAGCTTGCTTTTCGGGCCTTTTTTAGACCTAATTGATGAACTAAGTTGTACGAATCCAATTGATGTGCCGTATGATGCTAGACTGTGTTTCTTAATGCCTATAAGAATGGCATGAATGTCTATTTTGGCCCTTACGACACGTACATTAAGTTACGAATCTGATGCTGGCTTTTCATTTCTTTTTTAGCCCTAATTTGTGAACTGGGCATTAAGGATCCAATTGACGTGTCGTACAATGCGAGACTGTGTTTCTTAATGCTTATAAGAATGCCATGAACAATGCATGTAGACGATGCCAGTTGTCAGTAGGGGCATGTGGGCAGGCGTTGACCTTGTATAGGGGGGTGTGGTTATGTCCCATGGTTCAAGTGCCCACAGATGGAGATGCTACCACTAAGATTTGGAGTTCACAGGGTCACTTACAAGGGTCAGGTCCCACTTGTTGTGCCTCACCAAACAAGATGGGCAAGGGACGTGCATAACAGTGTGCAGAGCCATTCCAGATGTTGAGGTAGACAAGTTGTGAGACACACATGCAGCAGATGGGTCAGCCAATCAGCCATTGAGACTAGCTCATAGGCGTTCCCCACCTAACCAAGTGTTCCTATGCACCCGTTCCCAAGTGGGAATGTTACCGCAGCGGAAGGAACGCATTCCCAGGCACGTTCCCAGGGGCAGAACAAGTAAAATCTGCTTTTTTTTAAGTTTCTCAGTTTTTTGAAGAGTATTGCCCATAAAAGGGTTCATAATATGCCTATAAAAAAAACCATCAAAAGTATCAAGATACCCGTTTTAGAGAAATAAAGTCGGTCCCATTCCTATGCTTTGCCGATTTTCCTGAGCATTGTTTCAAACTTATATTTAATGACGTGGCATTCCCACGTTCCCAAGTTCTCGAAAACATTCTCGTTCCCAAGGGTCATGTTTCCATTTTGTGCCCGTTCCCTAGTGAAATCAAGTTGACGCCCGATATTGTCAACACTATTTGTTTGTGGTTGCAGGTCAACCGTGACTCCTACTTGGTGGACTCGCCGGCTGCTGCTCCTCGTGCACCACTTACGCAGGAGGAGCTAGATGATGAGATATATAGAGACATGTATAGGCAGGCTGAGGCTGAGGCTGAGGCTGAGGTAGAGGCACACGCTTTGAGGTGGCGGAGGAGAGCAGCTAGGGGGTGGGAGAGGGCTGAGGAGGGGGACGATGAGGGCTCAGAGGGGGGAGAGGAGCTCGGGGATGATTATCTGAAGGAGGAGTGGGTAGAGGAGGAGGATACAAAGGGAGAGGAGGAGGACGTGAGGGGGCGAGAGACACAGGGGGATGACTTGGCCGATCTCTTGGTGGACCCAAACGCAAAGACAAAGGCGGAGCTAGCCATTCCTTCCCGTAGGCATAGGGGGCAACCCAAACGTTCCATGAAGGGGGATTTAAGTAGACTTTATGTCGAGCGGAGCGGAGCGGAGCAGAGCATAGCATCGCAGGAGGACTTTGGCCAGGCATCGTCCTATTGGGTAGGGCCATCCCAAGGTTTAGGACTGTAGGGTCCCGATACGCAGACAAGCAGCCCTAGGGGGAGACCACCCTTGGGTAGTGGTAGGGGCAGCCAGAGGGGGAGGGGAGGGGAGGGGAGGGGGGGAGATAGCCAGACGTGGTTTTGGGGGGGGAGGGCGAAGGGAGCACTACCAACAGAGGTAGAGGCTCGCCACGGCGCATGGTTCCCTCGGATTCATCTACGAACTCCCTTGGTTTAGGCAGCATAGACTTGTATGATTCTGATTATGAGAACAATGACGAGTCTTAGTTGTATTTTACTTTCACCATGTTCATCGACATTATTGTACTCCATTTACGGTGCCATATGGCCCGATTTTATATATGGTGTTTCTTTTGCACATGTGCCACAAGGATTGGAGAGAGAGAGAGAGAGAGAGAGAGAGAGAGGGGGGGGGGTTCAATTTGGTATGTGAACAATAAAATGTTAGTAAATAGAGTCAATCGAGTTCAGTCAATGTTGGGTCTCGATTCATCGAGCTGGTGGTTCAGTGTTCGTATGAATGTGTGGTGGATTGTTGAATCACATATTCATATGTGCATCTTCATCCTTTTCCAATAAATAGGCATTACACAATTTGTTACTATAATGAGTATGGTTTTTTACAGTTCAGTAGGGTTTTTTACAATTTAGTACGGTTTTTTGTGGTTCAATTGGATCCGCTCCAGTTATCGTCAGTTGTTGGTGTCATGCAAGTCCTAGCACAGGTGGAGAAAAAGACACATCACCTGCCATGCCATCACAGATGCACCCCCCGATGCCCCATCTCATACCACCACAAGGCATGTTAGACCCCGATCGCCAGCACACTCACAGTAGAGACATTTAGGCTGAGCGCACAGCAGACTGCATTGGATAGAGGGTGGCAAAGGCGTCAGCACGAGGCTACCACAAGAGCGGTGGCCCAGTTTTTTTACGAGGCTGCCATTCCATTCGCCATTGCTGACACCCATGTCTTCAGAGAGATGATGCGTCAGGCGGCGGTAGCTGATTCCTCATGAGCACCTCCTAGGAGAGAGGTCATACACACGCGCCTAAGGAGGAGACCATCACACGAGCTGAATCCTATTTGAGTAGCCTGACAAAGGTAAGAATCCTTAACTTTCGTGTTTTTCATTTCGCAAGTTTCTTTCGCATATGTTGCACCTTCCTAGCATGTCACAGTCTATATGTGCTTGATATGGCAAGTGTGTCTAAAATGTGTCTGAAGGGAATTTGTTTTGCAGTTACGGTTGCTCCATAATGTTTGACGGATGGATTGACATTCGTCACAAATCCGTCGTGAACATCATGGTCTCCAGTCTGCTTGGCACCGCGTTTCTATGAGGGATGGATGCCGCCCGTGGTGCAGCCATCACCGTAGAGTTCATCTACGATGCATTGAACTCTGCCATCCAGGAGATTGGGGCCGAGCACATGGTTCAAGTTGTCACAAACAACACCACAAACTGCAGGCAGATGGGAGAGCTATTGATGCGCGAGCACTCCTCCATTGTGTGGACAACATGTGTTGCGCATTCTATCGATTTGCTGATCCACGACATGTGCCCACTTCCATGGATCCATGAGGTATCCTCTCCATACCTTCTTTCCTGTCTTTTATGCTAGTTTTGTTGTTGTCATTTCCATGCTTTGCTCGGCCCGTATCAATTTTCTGATGGGTGTTTGTCTTGCAGATTACTACTCAGGCCATGCGCATGGTCAGCTTCCTTACCAGGAAGAAGCGCATGTTGGCCCTATTTCGCAGCTTCTCGCCCCTGGATCTCAGAAAGCTGGCACCCACACGGTTTAGCTACTACTTCGTGGTTCTCGAGCGTCTGGCGGTTGTGTGAGACCACTTGCAAAGGATGGTGGCTAGCATTATAGTCAATAAGTTCAAAGGCCGTAGTGAGAATGCAGTTCACTTCCAATCAATTGTATATGGAGATGAGTTATGGACATGGGCATCATAGTTGATTGATGTGCTAAGGCCTATTTTTTGTGTTGCACCTAGTAGACCGAGAGGGGTGCACTCTCGGTCTCATATACGAGTTCATGGACCGCACCAGATCCCGCTTGGACGAGGCCAGGCACAATTCCCATCCCCTATCTGTGTTGTGTTTCCATTTCATCTTGTAATTTCGCATGAGAAACGACTAATGGTTGTGTCTTATGTTGTTGGGTGTTGTAGGAGGCAAGAGCTGCTAGACATTTGGCAGCAGGGATGGGAATATTTTCACAGACCCATCCATGCGATACTTGAAGGTACTAGCTTGAGCTACTACCATGTGAAAGTCGCTATGAGTTGTGGTAAGTTTTGTAATCTCTTTTGTACATGATAGAATTTCTTCTTTGTATGTTCACCTTGAGGTACGTATCAATGAAGCTTTCTTATTGTAATTTCTCCATATGTGACATCAGTTTATGCCAATTATTTGTGGCTATGGTGGCCTGCGTGTGTGAACTACTAGGCAAACCTTAGTTGGTGTCCAAATTTCCTATAATTTGACAGCTCCTTTCCTCACTTCCAAAATTTAAACTTTGATTCAATTCAGTCACACATGGACGATAAAAAAATGAAAATAGACATGAACATTAAAAGAAAATTGTGTACAATAATGCAGCAGCAAAGGACTTCAGAAGAATGTGAACAGCTGCAGCCAGCCTTCATGACCACACGACAATAGCAGCTTCTGGTGTCCAGTAACCACAAAAAACAAGATGTACAAATAACTCATATGCGTAAAGCGTAATCTTTGCAACTCCAGAAGACCTATCTTCCTCCAAATACGAGGAATTGCCAATTAGTGATAATGGCTCCTGAGTATAGAAACTATTGATTCCTATAAAGCTGACTAGAATCCAAACTAGAAAAAGTGACGATACTTTATCCAGGAGTGAAGAGCTGAAATGACCCCACTACATATCAGATTGTGACATATCAATTCTTAGAACAGCTGATGCTGGCCATATGCAACACACTACACTCTCTAACAGTGTGTGTTAATATTGAAGAAACAGCTATACATTTACAGCCAAACATAAATCTCAAGCAAGATAGCTTGGGTAAAGTCCAGTACCTCCTCTGGCTCGAAATAGAGAACCTTCATCTTGAATGCAAGACAACGAACAGCAAGAGCAGCAGCAGATCTCGAGCTCCCCACAATCCCCATAACCTGACCCCGGCAACGTCTCATGCCTCGGCATATTGGCTGAATAGATCCCAACCATCCTGCACTAGCAAACCCCTGTGATGAGAGTAGATGAGTATGCCTTAACAGTCCTAAAAGCAATGCCATTACAGAATCAGCCACTTCATCTGCTCTTCCACAATCTATATGCACCAGCTGCAACCCCAAGTCAGATGCCAATGAGGAATCAACAGATTTATCTGCCGACCCCAGGCACAGCAATAACTGCCATGGCTGGAGGCAACGCTGGGCAGCACGGGGGAGATACGCCAGGGAGTGCAGAAGCACAGCAGCTGCTGTCTCAATCTTGCCTTCTGAAACCTGTGCTAAACTGACATGCTGCAGTGTGGCGATACCTGCCAAAGACTCAGCTTCAATCTCACAATCTTCCAGACAGTTTAAGGCAACAACCAAGGGCAGTCCTTGAGGAGAATCTTTTTTGGTATTTTGAACCAGATCATTTGTTGGACTGCTAACCGTGCTTCCCTTTTTCACAGTTACTCCTGCTTTCGGATTTGACACAGATCTCCTGGTCTTCTTGTCAGGAGCAGTCACTTCCACTTTAGTCATGACAGAAGACGGAAATGTGAACCCTTGCTTCAAACTTGCAGAAAAAGTAGTCGCCTTTTTGTTCGGATTATTATCTTCACAACAACCAAACCCTAGCAGCAGATTTGAGCTTTCCTGTGTACTGTCAAAATCTTTAAGGAGATAATTATTCAAATTGCACGTACTGTGAAAACTCTTCACCAATTGATCTAAAATATGCATGAAAACCTTCTTGTTTTCAAACTTCACGCGGTTTAGCAAAACTGCCAAATCCAATGAGAAGTTCTACAACCCCTAAAAAATTGACTCATCAACATCTTTCTAGAGGCACAAATCTCGTGACAGGTGTTGCTTAAAGTCCAACTGTCTGAAAAATGCTGCTATATTGATTGCAAAACTGCCGCAAAACCAAAAGGTATTCAACGAGAGCCAATGAGCGCATGAATTTAGACATGAAACAAGCCTCAAAAATAATTCCAGCCTATTTTCAAACGTCTTCAAGATCAGAATCTGCTAAAAAGCTGATGGCAGAAGCAAGCATGTCCATTCATGAATAATACCAGAAAGGTGATCCTTACCCTTACCAGGCAGACAACAGACAGACTCCAAGATCCAGAAACAAGAATTCCAATCCGAGAAGTCGTTACGCCAGCTCCCGATCCTCCTCCTGCTCTCTTCCAACTCGCACCACCTATACAAGCCAGCCACGATCACCAATCGCTCCTCCTTCAACACAATTGATCCACCATCTCAGCAACAACAACAAATAACACAAAACCCTACCTCACTCACGCACTCTCGCACCACAGCCAGTCCCGACCGACCCAGTCCCAACCAACCCACCACTCCCGAACCACCCCCAAGGAGGAGGTTGGTTCCTTACTTACACTACAATCTATCTATGGGTAATATGCCCAATAACGATTGCGTCCAAGGTATCCGTCATACAGAGGCAGGCTACCTGTTGTAGCACCCCCAAGCCGCTGGAGCAGGGAAGGTGGTTACAGCAAGTCAAGTCTTCCACCGTTGGATGACGAATACGATACATAGTAGCTGCAGATCTACAATGGATTTTAAGAACGTTCTAGAAGCTCTATGACTCAGAATCTGGTTGTTCTTAGCCAACCGTGTGATGCCACGTGTCCACTATCACTCCTCACAAATGCTACGTGTCAAAGGTGGTGATGATTGAATTATCTACTGGCTTATACTGGTCCTATTTCACCCCCTCCACCAAATCTATATTTTTAATTGATTGTATTTAACAAGCAAAATCCATAACACTATGGCTTAGAACAACATTGTGACTTGTGACTCGTTAATGGTAGCTTTATTGAAATTACATTGCCTAATACCCATGTTTGGGATTATTCCAAATCCTTAATATCTACAATTTCTCCCCCATGAACTACCTTTGTCCTCAAAGTGGAAATCAAGAAAGTTCTTCTTTATGATCTCAACTCTTTTCCAAGAATATGATCAAAAGAACACTCACAAATAGAATAATTTTTCAATTTATTATCTTTGGTTCTAATTAATCTCTCAGGTTCCAAAGGTACACTAAGTGACCAGTCTTTAAATTGGGTTAGATCTTCTCTAGATCCAAGCGTATCACCTTCATATAAACTCAACTTTAATCGACTTACAATATGGGATGAGTTGTGGTCTTACCTTGAAGATCAACTTCATAAATGGAAGAACCATATATTTTTATAACCCAAAATGCTCCGCGTTGTCTTTGTAGACAATTTATAATGCTTGTCTATACGCGTAGTCCTAGAATCTTTTGGAATTCTAAGATGAACCTAGTCATCTACCTTCACATATGTAGAAGATCTCTCAAAATCAAAATAGAGCTTAGCTCTATGTTGAGCTCTACGAATACTCTCACAAGCTATTTGCAACATTCTTGCATTTCATTCAAGAAATATGTAACCTTTTGGATCTTTATAAATTTCATCTCCACAATAACTAGAGATGATAACCGTACATAAGCATAAACTGACTATAACATGTAGCAGTGTTTTCATTATTACAAGCAAACTCTATCAAAGGAAAGTAGTTATTTCCATTGAGATTGCTTGTGAGAAACATATATCATGAATATATATTCCATAATCTGATTAGTTCTTTCAATGATCAGTAGAACTAAAACTAAGGAAAGTCTTAAGTTTATGAAAAACTACAAACCAGAATTAACCTGTGAAGTTCATATCCATATTGTTAAACATATCACATGACAATCCATATAACTTTAATAAATTTTTTTCACCTAAATTTTTGACTAAATTCAAAGCCTTTGCAATTGAATTTATAGTATGAATGTAACTAATTTAGTTAACCTATCCACCACTACCCAGATACAATCATTTTGTCACTAGGAAGTCCAACTACAAAATCCATAGATATATTTTACCATTTCTTATCTAGAATAATTAATGGATGTAGTAAACCACCAACCTTAAAGTACTCGACTTTAGCTACTATGACATGTTTTATAATTCACCACATATAAATCGACAAATGGCTTGAGTTTTAACCAGTAAAATTCCTATTTGACCAAGTCCCAAAGACATGTGTATACATCAGCCAACCCTAGATTTCATTCTAGGAGTAAGCACATTGAAATTAAGTATCTTATGTCAGAAGCAAAGTTCTCAACAAAGAGGTAAACTTGCAGTACTGTCGAACGCGAGACATGATAGCTGATAATTTTATGAAGGCACTAAGCTTGGATGCACACAAAAGATTTTGTGTGACACTAAGTTTGAAGGTCAAGGCATTCATGGATTCAGATTAAGGGGGAGTGTTGGATTATTCTAACTATTGATGCTTTCAACTCTCTCTCATGAATCATCATCCTCAATCCAACATTTCTACAAAATCAAACGCTTAGAGATAAAATAATTTCTCAATTGGTTATTTTTTATTTTGAGTACTCTCTTAGTTTCCAAAGATACATTAAGTGTCAAATTGAATAAATCATCATTAGATCCAACTGTATCACCTTCATGTAAATTTTATTTTGATTGGCTTACGTGAAATATTGGGTGTGTAGTAGATTTGCGTTGAAGATCTAGTTCGTAAGCTAGAGAACCAAATGTTCATACAATTTGGAACAGTCCACATTATTTGGTAGACAATTTATAATGCTTGCATGTACATAATGTCTAAGAGTCTTTTGGAATCCTAAGATTTACCTAGTCGTCAACTTTAAAATCTCTAAGAAATATCTTAAGATCGACATAGTGCTTAGTTCTATTCTAAGCACTACATACCCTATCACATGCCACTTGCAATATTTCTTGCATATGATGCAGGAAATCAAAACCTCTCTAGATCTTAACAAATTTAACCTCCACATTATTGGAGATTTAGATTGAAAATCGTATATCAACATAAATGGACTATAACTTGTAGCAAAATATTTTGTACTATTGTATGCAAACTTAATCAGAGGAATGTAATCTTTCCAATGACATTGCCTGTGAGACACATATGTCCTCAACATATTTTCCATAGTCTGATTAGTTCTTTCTTTCTGGCCATCTTATTCAGGATGATCAATAGAACTAAAATCAAAAAAAGTTTTCAATGTATGGAATACCATTGACCAAACTTAGGATCTCCATCACTAACAATACAAGGTATGTCATGACATTCAAACAAAATTTTGAGCTCATAGTCCTTTGGTACAAAATAACAGTCCATTACAAAATAACAGTGCATTTGAGAAAAATTCCACTTTATTAATAAATTTGAGACGATTACATTTCAAGTGTGTGACTGACCCTAGTCTCCAAGTTCTTGGAGATTATGATTGTTGCCAAGATAAGTACTTGTACTAAGGTGATAGTTTGACATACTAGTACTGACTTTGACTTGTTGTAGTTTGCACAAGCAACAATACATATTTGACATAGGTGTTAGGATCATATTTGAGTTCCACCATTAGTGCATTGAATCTCAACTTTCACGACCCTTGTATTTCTATAGTTTATCTTCTATTCATTTATGTAAATGGACTCAAATTAAGGACAGTCCTTAAAAGATTTAGATTGGACAGAGCAAGAGCTCCATTTTGCGTGGTAACATGAAAATGTCGATCGACATTTTTTGAGTCGACACTTTTGTTGATTGGTCAAAGTCGGCATTTCCATTGAGTCGATGTTAGTCGGCATTTCATTGACTTAGCATTAGTTGACATTTTGGATTGGTCAAAGCTGGTATTTCTACCAACCAAAGCCTTTGACTATCTTTGCTAAGTTGGAATTTATGCGACTCAACATTTTTTTTACTTGAGCCTTTCGGCATTTTTCCAACTTGTGTCGTCCAACAATTTTTGGTTTGTACTGAAATTAATGTATTTTGCAGATTGTGTTGAACTCCGTGTAGTTCTGTAGAGAAAATTTTAGATGTGTTGAACTTTGTGTATTTCTATAGACTAATTAGAAACTTGAATATTTCTGTAGATTGGACAGGTCCTCATTATAAGAAGAATTAAGTGGGAATTCTAACACCCCCTATTATGAAAGAACACATTTTTTGTTAAAAAAAAGCCCGATTAGCATCTTGCATATATCAAATTGGAGAAGTTAATAGAATTGTTTTTGTACAAGTTATAGTCTTGAGCTTAGACTTTTGAATAAATTCAAGTAAGACTTTGTAATATCCAAAGTTGGGTTTAAGTCCCATAAGCAAGGTGGATAATTGAATTCCACTCATTCTCTATAAGAGATATGCAATGTACTTAAAGAGATTATTGATAATATGCCAAATGACCCCTTTTTTTGGGTCCATGAATTTCTAATATTGTGCTTATGCTTGTTTGTCTTTCTATACTTTTGCAAACATGCTTATGGGATTGCCTAGGAGAGCTTGAGGTTTGAAGTCTCTGATACATTATCGTTCTAGGGGTTTGAAGTCTCTAATACATTATTATTCTAGGATTGCTTGCGCCTTCTTCATGAAGTGATTGTAGAATAGATTATGGGATATTGTGTGATACCTTAAGTGTGTGATGTGGGAGTGTAGATTAGAGTGTGTGTGGATTGAATGTGGTGTAGTAGAGAGGGTTGGACTAAAAGATGTGTGTGAATAGGAAAAGATTGAATGTGATTTTTATTCAAGAAACTTATAGTTACAACTCTTTCTAGTTTTCTCTTGTTTAGTTTCCCCACCTTGTTTGTTAGTGTAAGTGAGGGCCAAGTGGATCATGACTCGTAGTATCATTACCAATATTATGATATTCAATAAAGCCAAGAACATTTTATACGCCAAAAATTAATAATTTAAACTTATGTTCAGATATTAATATATGACTTTAATGTGTTGACACTAAGTTGTCTATATTAATGTGTAATTAATTATAACAAAGTCTTCCTATTCTTTGAACTTTGAATGTAAAAGGGTGAAGCCTGCATTTTTTGTGAAGGGCGAGGAAACGATGCAACTTGCCATTTATATGAAGGGCATGGGACACATAAAGATGAAGGGTGTTGGCGAGGGATGACCGATTTTGGCAACGTAAATGTCCTGAAAGAATTCATGTGGTGGGTGGGCCAAGGCAAGTGTGGCGCTCATTATCCATATCATGAAGGCCACCAAGAGATAGGGGTGTGGTGTGCTTTTCCTCATCCAATGTTGTGTTGTTGAATGCTCATATGCTTTTGATACGTAAATGTTAGAGGTAGCTTCACTGACACTATGCAAAATAGAGGACAATCGATGGCGAGGATGCAAACTCAAACTCTAGTTTACAATATTAATGGCAATTTCATTGCTACAAACATATGTAGCATCAATATGATAATTTACTGAGAGAGAGAGAGAGAGAGAGAGAGAGAGAGAGAGAGAGAGAGAGAGAGAGAGAGAGAGAGAGAGAGAGAGAGAGATGTAAGATTAGAATATTCCCTCTTACCTCCCTCCTACCTCGAGAGGTTGGCTCTGCCTTCGGAGGCCAATCTGATGCTAACACATAGGTTGGAGGTACCACTCTACCTCCGACATGTGGCCTGCCCCACATTTCTGAAGGTTGCCACCAAAGGCAACCACCGGTGGCTTCGGCATGTGGCCCAACTGAGAGAGAGAGAGAGAGAGAGAGAGAGAGAGAGAGAGAGAGAGAGAGAGAGAGAGAGAGAGAGAGAGAGAGAGAGAGTCAAATGTCGTAGGATTAGCACAGTGGAGGATTTATGCCTAGGAATTTGTAACCTTGCATTATCATTGCAACTGCTGCTACCGCTTCTTCTTCCTCTAATATTGTTATTCTTTATTGTTGATTTTTTCAAGGTGGAAACAAACCTTGACTGCAATCATTCATCTTAGAGGTAAGTTGTAACTCCATTCATCTCAAAGGTAAAGTATCTTCTCCTTCTTGTTATTCTTTATTGGTGATTTCTGCCAAGGTGAAAACAAACTTTACTATAGTCATTTGTCTCAGACATAAGTTGTAACTCCATTTATCACAGAGGAGTCTCAAGGAAGTAAGCATGGCCAAGTGAGGTTAGCTACATGTTTTCTGAGTTAGGTGACAATCATTGGAATACAATGTCTTTTATATGGCATCACCTTATAGGGTGAAAGCCATAAAATGCAAGCCCCTTAATGCTAAGAAGGATTCTAGACATGTTTGAAAAGAAATGGAGGAAAGTTCAAAACAATTTTAAATTTTTTCTTGGTAAAAAGTTGTCACTTAAAGCGGATATACTTAAAATCCCAAGAAAAGTGAGTAGATATAGCAAGTTATAGCGAGATAGGGCCAAAGCTAATGTTTCCTGTGCCCCTTTTTATATAAAACATGTGGTTGCCAAACAGCCACCATTATATATGTAATATTTAGAATATTAGGTTCTCATAATGTGTGTGTACTCAAATCTTACATGAATCAAGAGTATAGATTGAGACCACCATTCCTAGGGCATAATAATAGGAAGTCAGTATTTTCTACAAATTTGATTGGCTGTGATTTTCAGCTCTCAAAATAGAATGAAAACTTGAAAATACTCAACCCTCATGGATGGAATTTTGAAAATACATACGCGTCACAAATGACATCTTAAAACTACATGGCCCTCATAGATGGAATTATTAAAATAAATTAAAAATGATATTCTTTTATTTCTTTTCACATTTTTGTGACACATTATGCATGATTATGGGCTTTTGTTGGCCCATCGCAAGGATATATTGGCTCGTCCTCCCGTCTCGCCACTACCACGGCTCGACAAGAGCACTTGTCGTTATATTCTTACAATGGGCCTCCAAGCAACCATTATCTAGTCCATAATTTCATGAAATACAATGCAATTTGACTACAATGGACATCTAAAAATATTGATGAATCACATGAACACGTATAAGCATGATTGCAAATATGAGCCACAAGAGTACCGATGTCAACCAAGTTCTTGACAACAAAGATTATTGAAAAGGTCGAGATTCACAATATGGCACAAAATCAAAATATAAGTAAATTTATGAAGGGTTTTAATATGAAAATTGGCGCGTTATTGGAAAAACTTTGAATCTCCAATACATACTTGAAGATTCTGATTAATAAATCTATGAACTGACACCACATGGAGTGCTCTTGAAGATACTATAAACATGTGACAAGGATAGAGACCATGAGCTCGGGACACCGACCGATTAAAATTTTGGAACTTATAAAAATGGCCTTGTATGAGTATAGATTGTTTGAACCTTAGAAGTAATTTTATGTCAACTTACTCTTTCCGACATTGTAATGTGGTATACTTGGAAATTGACTATGTACTTGCTGCAGAGTGAAACAGATATAAGCACCAAAATTTGACTGATGAAGCCAAAAGCTGCAATCCTGTGCAATGAAGTCCTCCATAGGTTGGTATAACTTTGGGAATGGAGATAGATGCCAGCTGCATTAGCACCAATAGTAGGGAAAAATAATAAGCAGATACAAATTGTACATAGCAAGTTAATGCCAGTGAAAATTAAGGTCTTAACACCAGCTTTGGAGCAACGTTATGGTGGAAAATAGAAGAGGATGCATTGACAAATGGCTGGAAGGAGTCGTCTTCACATTCTTGTTTTGGGAGAAAGACTAAATCTGGTACATTTGAGGAATTAAAAACAGAATCAAAGGCTTCTACTCTGCTGCTGTCATTGCCTGGTTTGATAGAATCTGCAAGACCCACAAAACCAGCAGGAGGGAAAGCCAATTCTTCTTTTTGCCCAATTATGGAAGAAATATCTGTGCTTAACATACCTCTGCCTACTCGACCTCGCAGATCCACATCTGACAAACCTAATTCCACATTTTTTGAGTCATCTTCTAAGAGCCTTCCACATACTGCTGTTTTATGGGTGAACTGAAATCCTTCATCCCGAATAGAGGTAGTAGCTGAGTTTAGTGTCTCATGAGAAGTTGAAAAAGATGCAGTTTGGGTTAGAAGGGAAGGCGCCCCACTAGTTCCTCCTGAATCATGGCCACCACTTTTTGCCACAGGAACATCATGATTGTGCTTACCTTCGTATGTGGTAATAACTGATTTGGGATCATTAGAAGCTCTCTCAACATGCTTCCGAACTGGGCAGCCAGCATGTGTGCACTTGTAGTAGCTCCTGCAGCCCATCATTGAGCATTAGATAACGTTTGAGCCATAGACAAAGAAGAAGTGGATACAAACAATCGATTACTTCCAACAAAGCCCTGCTCAAGCAACGTTCCAAATTTCATTCTTAAATTTATCTGTCTTAGTCTCAACTAATCCTCAAACTTGAAAAGCAACACTCAGCAGATTAAGTAGGCTTCAATGTTCAACTCTTTTACAAGCATGAGGCCTTAAGACATTAAGCATGAAATTGGCAAAAAACTTGATCGGTTTGCCCCACAAAAAATCCAACTTATGATATAAAGAAGGTCATTGCATGAAGAATACTGGAAATTTCTGATTAAAGTAGAATCAAAGACGTCAATAAATTGGTCCTGCATGTCAGCACTTCTATACAGTCACTTTTGGTTCTTTCATCAGATTTATTGCTTCATTATGTCGCCAAAAACTTAGGAAGAATACTTGCTAAACTACTTCGGAATCAAGCAAATAAGCCCATAATAGGCCATTAGACCAGAACAGCATGAAATATCTGTTTCTTGGGAATGGTGTCGTACACACAAGTGGTTAAAGTACAACCAACTGTCATGAAAAATTCAAGCTGATACAGAACGCTAGGATGCCTTTGGATTCATGAGGATCAAAAGTGCACAGTGCTATTTTCAGAAATACATTGCGTTACCTTGGATGAGGATTGCCTTTCACCACCTTTTGGCCATATTTGCGCCACCGATAGCCATCATCAAGAATATCAATGTCACTTGTGGTCTGAACAACAATACGGGGCTCACGGATCGTCCTTTGCACTCCAGTGATTTCTGTCAGAATATTTTCTCTTCTCCTGTCCCAAAAAATGAACAAGCCAATTATCAGAAGCAGGTAGACATGCAGTTCTTGCAGCTAAAGGATAGCTCATGTTTAACTAGTTTGAATAGTGATTTGATCACATTTTGTTTGCACTCTATACTTGTGATTACTTGCACTAAATCAAAAGACCAACTGTGGAGTTAAAGCCAACCTGCGCTTTGATTCAGGTTCATCACCATCTTCTATTGAAATCTTGCTGCCTTGTTCATCGTCATCACTGTAGGATGACGCTGACGGCTCTGAAATACCCGCTAATTCAGCCGAATATCCTGTTGGTGCACAACCATCAATAATACCAGATGACGCTCTTTCAAATGTTCCATCTGCTCTCAGAAAACCTTGTCCTTTTGAGCCTGTTTGAAAGTCCATCCAACCAGCTGACCCTCGAAATCCATTAACCTTGTAGAGTCCACTACTATCATCTGCTTTTTCTCCAACCCTTCTGGTAAAGTACGAGGAATCTCGTCCAATTCCATCCGAGATGACAAGGGTAGAGCCAACTGCCGTACGCCGGTTTGATTGGGGCTTAGCGTGAGTGTGCTCACCTTTGTAAACAATTTCAGTTACTTGACCATCAAGGGATCGCTCCACCTTTTTCTTCACAGGACAATTAGCATATGTACACTTATAATAACTTCTTGGATACTCACTACCCTTCACTTGTTTCTGCCCATATTTTCTCCAATTATAACCATCTTCAGAAGGTCGCTGCTCAACAAGTGTAGGAACTGGCTCTTTCGGAGATACATCAGCCTCTTCAGAAGCTGGACCTGAAGCGTGTTGCTTTCCAACTGTCAGAGACAGCATCTTTGGAGGAAGAGATGGTGAACTAGAAGCTAAAAAGGCAGGAGGAGAAGATCTATATATCCCTGAAGAATCCTGTTGCTCATGATTAGGCATGATACATTGATGAGCAAGCCCAAAATTTTCCTGAACAGATGAGCAGCAAGCAGTAAGAGACAAGAAGAATCATCCATTGGAAAATTACAATGGGCAAGCTAATGTCTTGGTAAATTGTTATTGGCAGCAATAAGAATGTCTGAACTAAGGCATGAAATGCAATAAAGACGTGGAAGTTAGAAATGTAGCAGATGACCTGCCAGAAAGATTTCAACAGTGCCAAAGCAAGGGTGTTCAAGCTTATCAATCACATCAGACAACGTTTGGGAAAAAACATGAAAGAGAATAAGCAACTAACTGCAAGAAACCATTTCCATAATGCACAGAGCAGCTATAAAAGTAAATTCTAGGACAAGAGTGTCACCATAAATTCCAAGGAGACTTTTAAAGTCCAAGATGGAGCCATGAAGGCCCAAGTTCATTGGCAAAGAAGGAAAGCTGAGGAGAGCGACATCTCTCATGCATTCGTCAATCCATTAGATGTTACTTTATGTGTGCAAAGTTTCTTGAAGCCAAGGGATTGGCATAATCATGGAGAGATCATCAAGATCATAAGGTAGTACCAAGATCTTGGCATACTCAACTCAAAATCCTCCTTTATTCTCTTAAGTCCATTTTTAGAGAGCATGATCCATTACAAAACAGAAACAAAACATGATGACTACTACAACCATTTTTGTTGATTTAGCACTCAAAATCGGGATAAAAGCATGGATTTCAAAATAATGTTGATGTGAATCACAGATAGAGTTATCCAATGGCTAAATATCACAATTTAGAATAGGATTTGGGATATGCAATCATGGGTTATTGGCTGATCTCATCATAATATAACCCCCTAACACATTGTGTGTCAACGCTCTTGGTTTATTGTGTATGTTTACATGATCCTCTAAATGGGATAGATCCTTTGATTGGCACAACAATAAATTGATTGATTGGACTGCCCGGCGACCGAACAAGGCCATATTATTTATTTCAAAATGGTTGATACATTGACCAAGGTCAATTTATGTCAAGTGGCTGAGATGCGCGACATGAAAGTTATTGCCTTTAGCATGAATTTTGCGCTCTGTTGGGGCCCATATTATTATATTGCATAATATAGGCCCCATAAATCCTTTACTCATTTTAAAGAGAAATGTACTCGATAACTACACTATAATTTTTGTTAAATGTAATTACTGCAATAATGTTCCATTGGTCGGGCCATTAACACATATAATCTATCCCCGAGTGGCTAGCCATGAGTAGCTCATGTCCAGGATCATAAGTGGCAATGGCCCTCCAAATGGCCATTAATTGGGGGGCCCATTACCTAGTACATAATAAGTTTGAATGGACTTTGAAGCCCACAACCTTTGATGAGGATTTCTAGTGGAGACCACAAATTTGTGTTTGCCAAGCTATTGAGGTGCGAATGAAAGGATGGTGAAAAGCATCAAAAGATGGGCAGACTTGAAAGGTCAATAAGATGTTGGAATATATGGTTTAAGCACATATTTGTGGCATTAGACTATAGGTAGAGTATTAAAATTGACTTGCATTTTGGATGACATGAGCTCACCGACAACCATGAGGACCTTAAAGACGACACCTAGTGCACCAAAGCATGACATATATGTAGCAAAGACTTTATAGATAGATTTGGCAAAATATCTCCAAGGCCTTAGCAAGACAAAACATATGTGGGGTTTTTGAGTTTTCTTTTTGTTCAAGTCACGTCTGGAGACACCCCCAAAAAGAGGGTCCCAAACTCATTTTTGGCCCACAACTCTAGAGGCCTTGTTAAATTATAGCCCTACAATAATGAAAATTTTGCTACAACTCATTTCAATTAGGGCCTTTGTTTGAGTAGTGTCTTTCTTATATGTTATATAAATGATAATGGGTAATTTTTTAGGACCTAAATGTATTGGGGAATGGTATTTTATGTGACCTTTGTAGCCGATAAAATGGTCGTAACTTACTTTGATGATGAGGCCGTTAGGCTACACATACTTGAAAGACCGTTGAATCAAGTGTAAATGCCACTAAAAGTAATTCTCCCAATTGTAAGGGATTGTCTTGTATGAGAATATGCATTTTAAGTGGATCTAAAGTATTTGACAATCTAGTAGCAGTTCACTTTACGGTTGGCCAAGAGAAGCCTGATTACAGGCCATAGCAGAGGCTCAAAAATTACAATAAATCTGACCCATCAATCTCCGACTAGTGCTATGTCATGTATCATTCATCCGATGGTTGGCAGAGGCTCAAAAACTACAATGAATATGACCCATTAATCTCCAACTAGTGCTATGTCATGTATCATTCATCTGATGGTCGGTTACTGCCTGCAACACTGATGGTTGCACTTTGCCGTTCTTGAGGCTCAGCTTAGCCCACATCCTCATGATTGAGACATATAGTACAAAGAAGCTAAAACACTATACTTGTACTCAAGTACTCATGAATGATACATAGTACAAAGGAGCTAAAAAGTTATACTTGTACTCAAGTAGGTGGCTGTATAGCTCAAACCCTTGAGATGATAGTTCTCAAACTGAGGAAGAGGTACTAGTCTAGGCAGTCAAAATGTTCTCACTTCAAGAATATCTAGAGGTCATGAACAAGATCCAAAAAGAACATGAATGATTGCACACTCTCTCTCTCTCTCTCTCTCTCTCTCTCTCTCTCTCTCTCTCTCTCTCTCTCTCTCTCTCTCTCTCACACACACACACACACACACACACACACACACTAAGGATTTGGAGACACTACCAGATTTCCAAATGATGACAAACTGTTTACTGCTCCCTGCTTTGGTAGCGGCTTAAAAACAAATGCTGAAGAGCCCTCTTGCTCTCGCTCTGAACCGCTTTCTTTGGAAGACTCTGATGACGTCGTCGCCAGAACGCCAGCTCCACTGAAAATTGAGGGTGCACGATAGGTGCGGCCTGTGGTAGGAGAGGGTTCTGCCTGCTTCCAACCAATATAAATCCACTAAAACACCATCTTTGTTTCTAAATTCATGAACAAGAAAAAGAACAACAACAGTTTTATCATATACTTTCAAACAAGAAAATGCCAATCAATGGTGCAAGATGCCAAAATTAATTCTTTAATCAATTACCTAACTATTTCATCCCAAAGGCGGACAAGAATTTTGCAACTAAAAAAGGTGACTTGTAATTTCTTATCAACAAATTGTCACATTTCCAGCAACCCAATTACAACCAAATTAGAGCACTCACTTATATATACTTTATTCTAGGACACATAGTCTTCTGACATGGAGCCTGTTTTGATCTGTGCAGCTAAGCTAGTTTCTCAGACACACTAATGAAGATAAATAACTTGCCTGGGAGCTAGAAAAGAGCACGGGCGAGTCGAGAAGTGTGATGGGACTCAGATCAGGCGGTACAGTGAAGCAATTGGAGGGAGGGATCGGAATCTGGGATGGTGGCGTCAGCTTCATACGAACGGTAGAAGGTTTGTATTCATCCGTTGATTCCTGCTTCAAATTGCTGATTGTTGCTCCTCGAGCAGCCAGTCTCTCAGCAAAACTACCTCCTGGCGATGAGGTCATACGTGATTTAGAGCTTTTCATCAACCCACCTTTGACGCATGGCGATTGGGGTGGGCCTGTTAGCAGGTCTGTGAAGGATTTGGATTCAGCTTCAGGCTCATGATCGGCAAAGAAGCTTACTCCAAGTGACATTGGGCTGTGGCCGGCTTCCGAGGGCTTGAACGACGTATCTGCGGTTGTTCTTAAAGGCACCACCACCTGCGGACGAGAGGGCATCGCCTTCCGTAACATCATTACAGCGTCCCTATCATCTCCATCTACGGCCGAACTTTTTCCATCCTCCAACTCATCCATCGTGATCCAAAGTTGATATCAGAATTGAGCTTAACTATATGTATTTTTACGTATAATTAGATTGGGGACTTTTGAATCCAAAATTCCTCGACCTCGTGTGAGGAGAAAAAAACTTGGCAATATAGAACGCTTTTTTGGACTTGATCAAAACTTGTATCTTTACCAACATAGCAAACTAAATCGCCATGCTGGATCACGTTTTTGCTGCAAGGGGACAGCAGATTTGCCACAAAGCAAGACACATCATTTGTTCTACCCGCTTTGATCAAAGATAGATAGAAACAGTTAGCAGCGCCGAACCAAAAGTGTAAAAGAGTTAGATGAAATATTGCACGGAAGCTTATGAAAGCTAAATTATGCAGTCGAGAGATTCAATCCGAACAGATGGCAGCACTGAAATTATTGAATTGATTGACTTAGATCACGATCTTAATTCTGCTGTGAAATGTGAAGGCACTGCTCGGACAATCTACCCCTTGCACGTCTCAACTCATGCACGTCTCATCACCTCGTGCCCAGGCAAAAACCCAGGTTGATTAAAAAACTCTATCCCCCTCAATATTGTGAAAATCACATCCAGGCAGCGAGCATGCAGCACAGCCAGACAGGAGGAATGTAGAGCTTCGTGCATAATACATATTCTATCTTACGTCACTGCCAAAGGTAGCGGCTAAAGCGCTAATTATAATTCTAATCAGTCGGTGTCGGTAGCCAGCTGGGGAATGGGCCCTGGAGGTATCTGGGAGAGGCGACTCGCGAGCTGAGAGCTTTGCACCGTTCAGCAATCACAACCCATTCGCCGCCATGCTATCACAACGTGTGATCACCTGCCCCACCCCTCCTCCTTTTTCTCATCATCCACATTACAAATTTAACAAAGAAAGCACAGCACAGTCGAAGATGCCTTTAACAATCTTAAAAAGACGACAATCTGAGCTCCGCGTGGTTAGATCTTTGAAAAGTTGACACTAAGCGCTTGGATCTTGTGGCAACAGCAGAAATTATGAGTTTCGAGAGGTGGAACTTGGATCACAAGGCTCTGCCTGGAGTTTGGACAGAAGAAACAGGTACATTTTACGTAGTTTTCGAGCTTTTCAGTCTTTTGAAAAGAGTCGATCGAGAACCTGAGTCCTGTGAGAGAGAGAGAGAGAGAGAGAGAGAGAGAGAGAGAGAGAGAGAGAGAGAGAGAGAAATCTGAGAAATAGAATATCAAATTTTGTCAACAACAGCAAAAGTACGGCGGCGGCGGCGGGTGAGGACAGTTTGACCTTTGGGACCTTCCACGTCAGGACGCAGAGTCGCGTGGGGGTGTTGATTGCGACAGCTGACTTGCAACGTGGGCGGCTGAAGGGCACAGGTGAACCGCGCCAGGTGCAGCCCTGACCCTAGACACGTAGTACTAGTGTACTAATCAAAAGAATAGTATTAATAAATGTGTGAACCTAAAAAGGTTACAATCCATTATTATCCTCTTTGTCAATACATTAAAGGTCAACTCTTAGGCCATTCTGCTGTGGAAAGGGCCTTTTGGGTCAGGCTACCACCCTCGGCTGAGGGTCGGTTCCCGACAGAGTGGCCGCAGAGGCAAGAAGCGTTGTGTAATGGAAACCCAACGGGTTTGGATGAGTTGGTTAGCTTGGCATCAATAGTTTCCTTGGTCCCAAGTTTGAGCCTCCTCTTGGAAACATTGCGCAATGGATAGTTGAGCTTTTTCCACATGATCATTTTGAAACTGAATCTGCATTTGAAAAACACAATCAACTTTTCAAAAAGAAAATTGGCTAATCACAGGAGTGCTGCCCATTCTACTTTTTAAGTAGTCTAAAAAACGGGGCGAAAAATTCCCAACTATTGATTACATATAGAGTAAAGTCTCAAAGGTGAGGCATAAATCCCCAAGAGCCCTGCCTAAGGGATGCCTAGGCCAAAAGCCAGAGAGCAGGGCAGAGGGGGCATACATCCCAGTTTTTGGGGCTTTGCTCAACATAAAGCCATGCTACATGCTCAAGGGTAATGCCCTCCCTACCCAGGAAAGCTGCTTGAGCAGTTTTGGGTGTAATGACCTGCTCGAGCAATTGTAGTAAGGCTTCATGGGAGATAGTCACATCATTTCACACAAAGTGTTGTGTTTTGAGTTGAATGTGTGTTTCTAGAGTGTTTTTCATTCATTTGAAACTCGTGGGAAAATTTGACCTCAGAATTGTAAGTGCTTCATCAGTTGATAGAGGCTAGATCCAAATTCAAGTTGATTGATTTTTTGTTGTGAGCAAGATCTCACATAGTTGTTGCAAGATTTTACATAGGATTTGGTAGTACACCCAATTATTTTGGTTCCTATAGTGAAAGAGAAGCAACACATTCAATTCCATTTTGTTGTCCAATTTACAAGAGTCTTCACATTCATGGCATCTATAGGAGATTTTCTCTTTGAAGCTAGTGAGAGACTAGATACCTTCAACTATTCAGTTTGGAAGGATAGGATAGAATCTTTGTTGGTTCTATATGGAGTAATGGACATTGTAACAAGAATTGAAGTTGAACCTGAAGCTTATGATGAGGCTCAGAGATTCAAGAAGAGAGCAAGGATTGCTCTTCATATCATCAAATTCTTTGATGAGATGTTGAGAGAAATAAGTTCATGCACCTCAGCCAAGGAGACTTGGGAAACTCTTAAAAACATTCATGAAGCAAAGATCAAGTCAAGAGGGCGGAGCAAGAATAGTTTTTCTCAAGCCTTCACCAAGGACAAACCAAAGAACAAAGACTATGGAGGAGTAGAAGATTATTCAACTCATTCTTCTAACTTCAAGAAGAAGACTCAAGAAGATCAAGCCAATGTTATCATAGATGACTTACATGCAAGTTGTGGAGAGGCATCTCTCATGATGTCTAGTTTCTCCTCTTTATCCTTTAATGATGTATCTTGGTATATTGATAGTGGAGCCACAACTCATATGAGTTGCTCCAAGGATTCTTTTGTTTCTATTGAATCTGTTCTAGATCCTAAAAAATCAATATACACTGTTGTTGGTGATGCATGCTCAATTGAAGGAATTGGAAGTTGTTTCTTGAAACTTGCATCTTCTATGAATTTTACACTTTCCAATGTACTTTATGTTCCTAATCTCACAAAGAATGTGATTAGTGTTGGAAAGTTGTTAGATGATGGTTTTGAAGTGGATTTCAATGTCAATACATTATGAGAACTCTCTTTCTTAATGCCAAGTGCTCATTTTTTCTTTGTATTTCATAGTCACTATCAAATGCAAAATTTCATGTCATTATGAGAATCAAACCTTCCATCACAACTCTCACATGGACATATAATGAGATATTGACGCATTGCCACATGCACATGTAATAAAATGTACATATGGACAACTAATGATGTGGGCCACCACGTAGCACGTGTATTTCAACCAAATGTGCATGTGCCATGTGGTAGCTTGTTGTTCACACCCCATATTTTGTCGGAAAAATAATTGCAATTATTATTTTTCACACTTGTCATTATGACATGGAAGGCCCCATACTTGTTGGGCTTTTTTTTCAGCCTTGTATGACGGCGCCCTTGTGCTTTCGCCTCCCTAACACTACATAAATAACATGTGAGGCAGAAGAGAATAACAAGTTTTTCGCTACAGCAGACTTGGATAAGGATTATGTACAAAGTTGGAGAGGCTCAAATCCTAGCCATGCTGAATATGAGACATATTCAGGAGCTTACTTTCAAAGATAGGGATCATGTCTAAAAAACAACCATTTGCTAATTTAGAAAAAAAGAAAAGAAAAAGAAGAGGATAACTTGCATTAACATTAATCAAGTAAGAGGTGTTTGACATATGAAACACTAGATACGCTAAACACATGTTACATCGCTAGTGAACATAAAAACATAACACTCACTCGGTAATTCAAACAATATCTAAAATATTCAGTGCATAATGTTGGACTCTTTGTTGCCCTCCATTGACCTTGGACTCATGCCCTCCAGGTTTGGGTTTTGGCCTAATTAATATTCCCGATGTGAATGTGTTTGAGGTGGCATTATCAACATTAGACCCGGGACATATATATGGTCCTTTTGAAGCTATGGTTTTGTTTTTCCAGCAACGTGTCAAACAACTAATGGTCAGTTATATACCACATAGCAATTCTATGTGAGCAATGGCATGTGATGGTCGGTTATATACAACATAGCAATGCTATGTGAGCAATGCCATGTGACAATCAAGCCTATACCTAGCTTGTCGCAGTCAACAACTCTACCCATACACCCGGCTGCAATTGACAAGCTCATATGGATGGATGTAGGGCCAATCAGATTTGTTAACAACTCTACCCATACACCCGGCTGCAATAGACAAGCTCATATGGATGGATGTAGGGCCAATCAAATTTGTTATATGTAGGGTATGTAAGGTCACATTTTCTCAATTAATTATCTATGTGAGATCTCCCTTCTTGCCTTTGCCTATCACAATAAGTTGCCTTGCCTTTGCCTATCACAATAAGTTGCCTTGCCTATCCTCTTATTGATTTCTCCATATCAAGTTACAAGCATAAACACATAAGAGCACTGCTGCTAAGTCTCCTCCTAGCCACCTGCTGCATAGACTATGATGAGGAATGCCTCTCTCTAGGCTCACTTATACATAATCCTCAAGCACCTACTTAACCCTGACCCTTTCCTATCGTCGACACATGGTGAGCACAATTGACACTTGCCACTTGGTAGTACCCTAATACATTGGCAAGTAGGAGGACCGTCCGACCCATGTCACTCATGCACTGGACCAAGTGTCTCAATGAGTATATGACACATACTCTTCTACTTTTTAGGAGGTCAGTCCAACAGCCTCTAAATTAAGACCCATACCCTATACCAGATACAAGCAAGTCAACAAGTTACCAAAAACTTGCTATTTACATTCTCTTACAAAACACCACGGATCGGTGTGAGCCATTTCAATATTTACAATTTACAATTTACAAGTCCGGCATGTTCACACTGAGGCAGGAATATAAGTACATGACATTTCTTCCCTCCTCAAGGAACATCGTCCGTGTTGTAAAATAAGGGTATTGTGCATGCAAGCGTGCGTGGTCTCCCAGGTATCATTAGTGAGAGGTCTATCATGCCACGCAACCAAGTACTCACGGATCAAATGGTTCTAAGCTGTCTCTCTCTCCGGTCCAATACTCTATCAGATCCATGATTACCTCTCCATACTCCTGAAACAAAACAAGTCCATCAGTTAGCAAGTTATCACTCTCATGTAAAGCCCTCTTTAAGTGTGAATTTTGAAACATGAAAAACAAGATGAACTTTACAATCCTAAGTTAACGCTAGTTTAGAAGCAACATCATTAAGCTTTTTAACTATTTTCTAGGGTCCACAATAACGTGGAAACTTATAACACTCTTCTATCTTAAGAGAAGGTGAGTCCTTTGGAATCAGGAGAAATACCATGTCTCCTTCCTCGAACTCTCTAGGTGTGCGATTCCGATCATCAAATGTCTTTGCGCGATCCATCGCCTGTTTCACATTTTTCTTGGCTAAGTCAAGCATTTGTAGCATGTGAGCTAGAAAGTCTATAGCACTAGGCACTTTATGGGGCATTCCTACAGTAATTGGACTAGCTGGCCTAAAGCCATAGTTCAACTTGAAAGGACTTATCTTTGTAGAAGCATTCTTTTTATCATTATACGCAAACTCCAACAATGACAAATATTTCTCCCATTGCATATGCTTAACACTTACGTACGTCCTAACCATGTCCTGTATGGTTTGGTTAACTCTCTCTGTTTGACTATCTGTTTCAGGGTGATCAGTACTGCTCATTCTCAATCGCACCGCAAGCTTATCCATTACGGCAGTCCAAAAATGAAAGGTAAAGCGTGTATCTCTATTAGACACTACGGATGATGGTAACCCATGAAGTCTGAATACATGTTGTATGTATAGATCAGTTACCCTAGGCGCATCTATCTTTTTATGAGTTGGTATGAAATGAGCCATTTTTGTAAGTCTGTCAACCACAACCATTATGTCATATCATGTTGAAGTTGCGTACGAGGCAAGTGTGTAATAAAGTCCATCGAAACACTCTCCCATCTTCCCTCTAGAACAAGCAAATGGTGCAATGATCCAAGAACTTTAATCATGTCGACTTTGTTAACTTGACATTTAAAACAATGTGTCACATAATTATGGACATCTTTATTAATCTTAGGCTACCAAAAATTTCGTCAGATCAACTCACAAGTCTTATCCACACTAGGATGACCTGCACTAGGGCTATTATGACAAGAATGCAAAATTTTCTTACGCAGCTCCTCACAAACTGGAATGAGAAATTTGGCATTCCTCTTAACAAAACCATCTTCTATGGTATACTTAAGATAAGCTTCTTGCGAGATCTCTTCTACTTCCATTGGCTACTGCTGCTACTCTACCTGAATATTATAAGTGATTCTTATCTGGTTACGTGGACATTCCTTCCACCGACGTTGTCCGAAGCATCCAAAGCATAGATTCTCTCTTTTTGCCCTCTCTTGGTCCTGCGGCGACAACATAGAGCGTTGACCCCCTTGGGCATTAGGCCGCCCATACAACCCTTTGCCTTTTGGAGCACCAACCCCTTTACCTTTTTGGCCACCTGGAGCTTGGGCTTGACCATTCGAGGTTCCCACAACTGGTTTATGGGACTTCTTCCCATCTTCATACTAAATAGCCATCTGAATGACATTTTGAACAATGTGTTTGTTGCTTTCGCACAAACAACCGCAAACTCTCTATAAGTCCTTCGATAAAATGAAATACCTATAAATAAATAGGCACTTCCTCAGGGATTCTCAGCAACGCCTCTCTATATCGATCAACATATTCTTGGACCGACCAATTGCCTTGCTTGAGGCATGTCCACTGTTGCATGGCTCGATTCTTTTCATCAAGAGGCACCCAGTTTTGTACAAACATCAGTCGGAATGTGTCCTAGGAATCTAGTACAAGGCTATCTTTTTCATCTTTCCTCCACATTGTTGTGCCAATTCCTGGAACCAATAGGTAACTACAGCAATCATCTCTGACTCATCATTTATTCCACACATTCCAAAGGCCTTTTCCCATTTCTGCAACCAATTTTCCACTACATCTGGGTTCTTACAACTATTGCACCTGTAAACTTTGGAGGTTTCAAGTCCTTAATGGACTGTAACTTACGCTTCTTGCCAAGATCTGCATCTCTTTCAGTTGAACCATGCTCACCATCCAAATTTCCTGTACCACTGGCTCTTTCAGGTGCATAGCCAAGCTTCAATTGCTCTAAGATCTGGCAGAAAGTATACCGATCCTTTGAGAATCGTGTGTAGTATCACTAGCAAAAAACTAGCTAGGCAAAAGCAAAGCAACTTGCAAAAACCAGCAACAAAAGCAATAGAAACAAAGCACAAATAAGTCTTTTTCACCTAAAACAGCAACACAGAGGGACTACTCTGAATTCCTAGAGAATTGGATATAATAGATCTTTTATAGCCAAATTCTAGCAACTGTTATGAGACCGTAATAGTACCGACCGAAGATCTGGGAACAACTAACCACCAGACCCGCCATCCACATATCATAGTCGGCTACTTGGGTTAGCCGAGTAGCTACACGTAGGGAAATAAACTTGTACAGTGTATTTTTTATGGCACTTGTTATACTCAGGGGCATGTCTTGAGTTTGTCTGTCTTTTAGTCCATGTCCGTCATTGTATGCATAGTGGATGTTCTTCAGTTGGTGCATCATGTGTGGTAACCTAGGGACAGGTCAGGCCTACTTGGAGGTAGGTAGCATGGATTGTATGTGAAATTTGATTTGTGGATGTCCCAAGCTGGCTTTGATACCTTTGCTCTTGTCATCAATTTCGTAGATGAGTCTTGGATTCCTTGCCATATCACAGTTGGGTTGTTTGAAGCTCATGACACAGCCGGTGTTATGGCTAGGTAAGTGAAGGAGCTCTTAGCTTCATTCAATCTCACTGACAAAATCGTGGCATATGTGAAAGATGAAGGCACCAATCTAGGAGCACTTACTGCTGCCCTCACCTCTGTGGTATCTTGTGTGCCTTTGCAACTTGAACATCCCTATAAAGGCGCATGTTTTGGTCATGCCATGTCAAAGGCATGCCAACATGCGACAAATGACACTAAGGTATGTGTGGGCATGAGGGAGGTGAGTGTGAAGGATGCACAATCTACCCTTCAAAAGACGATTACTTGGACCAAAAAATCAGGCAAGGGCAGACAAGAATGGGCAAAGGCATGCATAGATGCAGGGTTGCGGCCTCAAAAACTTAAAACATCGGTGAAAACACGGTTTGCATCGAAGGTAGTCCTGTTTCAAGAAACATTGGAGTATCGTGATGCAATCAACCTTTGCTATGGGCGACAAAGCTTGGCATTGCAATCTCGTGTCCCAAGCCCACAAACATGGGCGGTGACCAAGGCAGTTACTGAAACCTTGAATCCAATTTCTCATCAATGTATCATGAATCAATCTAGGGGGTATTGGTTGCTTTTGGATGTGACACTTTCCTTGTGCGTGAAGATGCAACAAGATTATGCTCAAAGGGCCAATATAAACCCCCCTTTGCAACTAGGAGATTTTGATTTTGAATTGGAAGTTTTATGTGCCCGCATGCAAGCTGAAGTTGTTTCTGTCCTACACCAATTTCTCTCATTTGCAGTTTCGTTTATTTCTGATAAAGCACATAACATGTTATCTATCATGTTGGATCCTCAACACAAGGGCTTGAAGTTAATATCTGACTATGTGGGTAGGGAAAGAAGGCCTTTTGATACGCTTGATTCCTCTGTTTTACTTCATGCTTAAGCACCCCAAATTTTATTTGAATTGAGCTAACTCCCATTCTATATGACAAATGGATTTGCTTTAAAGCTTAAAGAGGTATTGTGCTGATGATGTCCCTGGTGGCAGCTTCAGCTTGTACTTGTGTTTTTAGTTTTTACACATGTTACTTGGAACTTCGGAATCCTAAATTCTGAAGTGCCTAACTTGAGGTTTGCTTTTAGAAGATGTAGGAGAATGCTTATATGTTTGATAGCATTAGCATAATAGCATTTTGAGACAACTTTCATGACTTGGATTATTTGTTTGTCTTTTATGAAAACAAAAATCTTTTGGGAGCGTAGGTGATGGGGATAAACAACAATTGTGTTCTTCTTCGATGAGCTTGAAACAAGCGCGACAAGCAAGGAAAGTATTGAAAGAGCTGATTATTGTACTAAAGAATTCAAAGTTGTAAGTTCTAAGAATACCTCGTACACTTAATGCTGATACTTTCAAGTCATAATATGAATCATTATCATTTAATCATCATTGATGGTTATCTGTTGTTGCAGGTTTTTCATAGAACTTTGCAGGTTATTCGAGCTGCAAGAACTTTATGACTATTGTGGTTGATAGTGGTAGAACCTGTGAGCATTGTGATTGAGAAGACTATCACAATGGTGCAATTGTTGATGGTGATTGGACAAAGAAAGGAAGTCGCAATGGAAGTTGAATCATTGATGGAGAATTAGAGATGGGAAGAATAGTTTCATTGTTGGTGTTAAATAGTGCCACTCACACTCATTGACTCTCTCATTGAGGAGGATTGTGAACTTATGCCTTTTAGATTATTGAACCATTTTTGCAACTACCTTACAATGGTCAACAAGTATGTGTATTGATGTTGTATTTATAGATTTCGACTTTCGACTACCTTTGTCTATTTTGTGTTTTGTCTTTTTCTATTCTCTAGCTACATGCATTCTTGTGAGTATGTTGTTATTCATTCAAGCAATAATATTTGGTTTTGTCAGAAGAATGTGTGTGTGTGTGTGTGTGTGTGTGTGTGTGTGTGTGTGTGTGTGTGTGTGTGTGTGTGTGTGTGTGTGTGTGTGTGTGTGTGTGTGTATCAAAACTATATCTTTGGACTGTTTATGTGAGCTTCTGCAGCCTACTCCTCTTGTTGCTGCAAAAATGAATTACAGTACTATTACTAATAATATAGCTGCAATGTGTCGACGTCAATGGTTCTGCCACTGGTTGAGCTTGCACCAACTGGCAATCGCATTTGACGACCTAATTATTTAGTATAAATCAGTTGTTCATACATCTTATTATCAGTAGAATGATCAATCAACATTGTGAATTGTGAAGGAGTTGAGTGTTATTACACGACGCTTCCTACACTCTCATCAAGCAGATCATTCACAATCAGAAAGTATTGTTGTTAGCTCTCTATCAAGCTTTCAAGCTTGAACTCTCTTGAGCATTCTAGCTCAGTCTTTTAGAGATTTATTTTAGAGTTGCTATTGCACTACTGCTTATCAATAGAGTTGCTTATTTCAGACATATTCTCAGTTTCTATCAATTACAAAAGCAACGCATCTCTGCATTGCTTTTGTAATTGATAGAAATTGTCTGAGAATTCAATACTTTATGTTTGGCTACATAATCACTTAGTATCTAGCGAAAGTTAGTTGCTAAAGATTGAACGTGATTTCCATCACTACTGCTTTGTTCAATTTTTTATAGGTGTAGTCATGCATTGGAAGTAGGAAGTTTTTGCATTCTATTACTCACCTATTTTCGACATGGTATCAGAGAGCGTTGATTCTTCTTCAAGGCCTAATACTATTTCAATATCAGAGCAAACAACTCATAATTTTTTTGCCTCAATGAAATTCAAACAAGGCCTTGAAAGTCATTGCAACTTGCAAAGTCCAAGCTTGATCAAACATGGAGAGAGAGAGAGAGAGAGAGAGAGAGAGAGAGAGAGAGAGAGAGAGAGAGAGAGAGAGAGAGAGAGAGAGAGAGAGAGAGAGAGGGTTTTGCTATGATGTACGATTTTGAAAGTTCAAAAATATGACAACATTTCTTAATGAAACTTGGTGCAATTAATAGTCTGCAAATAAACGTCTTAGAAACATCTTAAAAATGTGATTGTGCCGTCAACTTTCCAATTGTTGTATCTAAGGTCTCTAATTCTAGAGAGGCCCATTTTGTTATTATTGAAAAACAAGAAAACAAATATCAATATCTTTACACAACAAACAGAGATTATGAATGGACATCACAATGCAACAAACCAAACCAAAAGATTTACAAGAAAACAATTTCCAATGTAATAATTAGGAAAAACATTTACAACACACAGAGCAATAGGCCTAATTCTTGACAAAATGGCATTTGAATTAACATACACTGCAAGCTACAATATCAAACCTTAGGATGAAAATCAAACAAATCTCATAGTACAACCAATGAACACTAAAACATTACATCCACGAACCAAATCCTCGAAATGCATTCTAGGCATGCCATGGCCGAGCAAGAGTGGCGTTTTTCAATGCACTCGCGGTCTGCTGTCCTATACCCCATGTTCAATCCAGAATTCTTTTCAAGAGAAAAGAAGGACCAACATCTTGATATTGTGCTTTCACGGCTGGATCGGTAGAATAATAATTTTTTCATGCATGAGCCACATGACAATACAAAGATCGCATCTGCCCTTATGTTTTTTATGCGGAAAGACGTACGCATGATGGCATGATCTGAAAAAAAAGCCATGGCAAACCATAATCTTCTAGTAGTGTTCGAGAAACCTTTTGGAGTTATCCTCAAAAAACCTGCATTTTATAAGCTTCTCAATTTTTAAGGACTATCACTCATACAAGGCTTTATTTGCCTTCATAAAAAAATCATCAAACATTTGCATGATGTCAATTTCAAAGAAAAGATGTCGATTTCATTCATGTACTTTGTCGGCTTTCCCGAACACTGATCTTCTAGCATCTCATATATAATGCCTACAAGAAACATACAACCACCATTCTGAAAATACTTCCAACCAACACTCCAAAGTGTATTGTATAAACTTGATCCAAAACTACACTCAAATGAACAATTGATATTATTTGATTGTGAATTATATTCAACCCTTTGAAGTCATTTCTGCTCATGTATGGTAGATGACAACACAAGTCCACGTAACATACTCCCTATCAAGTGATATTCAAGAAGTCCACAAGACGTGCAATCTACATACAATAGCTCTATATAGACAACAAAACACAAACAAAAAATATATTTTTTTCTCCATTTGTAGACATTCTTCTTAGACTTTAGCATGAACATAATGGATGACAATAGCTCCTCGCAAATACTCAAAGACATTCTATCTTCTTACAAGTTGCAAAACCATGCATAGAACCATCAACTACTTACAAAGCTCAAGCATAGACCAAATACAAACAAACACTCATTTATTTGCTTGTAAATTGCACGCAACGCAAACATATTGGTCCAATCATCATTTGACATACTCCCCTTTTAGATTGCCAAACAACATTTCAAAATTCAACAACCCTTCTTACAAATCAAACAATACAAACTTCATGTCAAAGCTCTAATTATTAAAAGTAGGACTGATTCGTCATTAGCAGCTACCAAGCTAATAATTGGCAAGACACAATGGCCCTCAAATTTTGCCAAAGGCTAGGCCTCTCATGATCTTTTGTGATCACCTTGTCTATAGAACTTTCCTTGACTTGGTTAATATGCCTACATCATCATCGAATTGACCTTGTACATTTCTATCAAACCAATCTTCAAATGAACATCTACTCAAAGTCGACCCAATAGGTAAATGATCATATCTTGTGAGACTCATTAAGGTTTCTAAAATGCCCAATTTAATAAGCCAGCCAACTTTGCCAAGAGCCTATATCTTGTCAACAACAGAAGAGCAACAAGTCTCATCTATTTGCCATTGATTGAGATACCATGTTTTTCCTTCTCGTGAGGTTGCCAAATCAACAAAGAGAGACTTTTGTTTGATGGTTATCCCATGTATGGCTTCTTTGTTACTCTAGAATGCATGTCATCTCCCTACTCGTAATTCTTGAAATCTTTCAACAAAAGAGTTTATGTCAAATTTTGAGTCAAGGTGTTCCTAAAATTGACTACTCTCTAAATATCCGGGGCATATATTGTGATCCTATCTTGCAGTTTACCTGCATTCAAGGTGGCCATGGCATATCTAGCTGCAGGATCCATGAGTTGATACTATGCAAACTTTTGGTTACAAATATCATCAACCCCTTTGCAAGAGCCGCTACTTGACTATGCATACAATTCCTCGACCACGTTAATAGGTACACAGCCATATTGTTACAATCGATTGCTCAAGAATCAATCGATTGAGAACCATTAAACATTTTGGTACATCAAAACTTGTCTGGGAAGTTTCAACCAAACTAATCAAGTAGTTCATTCTACTTATTTTGGAACATCAAAACTTATCTCCGAAGTTACAGCCAAAAGTATATCACTCTACTTTGAAGTATAATTTTTGTAGGAGAATTATTGTTCGTGGCTCTGATGGATTATTTTTTACATAAGGATTCCACTTAACTTTCAACGGTTAACTTTTATTTTCCATTGTATCTGGTTTATGATAGCTATCAGAGACCTTGGGTCCATGGGTTCTACTATATAATGCACGAGCCAGTCTCTCCTTCCTGTCAAGGCACATCATGAACATTCAGCACTGCAGGTATGTCTAGGAGGGGAACTGTGAAAGGAACAAGCAATGCAATACCTAGCTAAAATATGATGGTGCAATATTTTATCAGGCTCACTTTTCCATAGCTTGTTATGATTAGAGAAAAACATAAAGAGTTGATGTGTTTATGCCAGTTCAACAGGTGGCTAGTTTCAAATCAGATTCAACTGCATTCCTTGTTATAGAGGATCGAGTTAAGACAACCAGTATAGAAAAGTACAAAATAGCCCCATTTCAATGATTTCAGTGGATATGATTAGAGACACTATAGGCGTCGATGGTGTGGATTGTGAAGACAGACTCCTATGACTGAAGACAGGAAGCATGAACCGTTCAATGGTACAGATGAGCATAATATGTTTATAGCAGAGTTGGGCATGATTTGTGAAATGGGTCATACCGTAATGTGAGCACTTCCCCAAGTAGAGGCACAAGCAAAATTGCATGGTTCCACTAAGCATGCATCAACAAAAATGCTTATTTCCATCTGATAGAATGATAACTGGCTCCTCTTTGATTTTGTCGTATGTAGTAGTACAGATGGATTGCTCCTAGTGTTAGTACAGAACTTGCAGCAAGCTACCAGTTTTTTTTTCTTTCCATGAAAAAATGACCAGAAAGCTAGCAGTTGCTTTTATGGAAAGCCATTGTGAATAAACTTGACTAGAAAGCTGGAAACCTTGCTCCCAAAATGAATGCAAACCAATCATTGGATGCAACTGTTAAAGTGCATTCAGTAAAACTTAAAGCATTTAAAGATAATGCTACTTCTTGGGTGCATTTTTAAAATAATCTACTTGGGACACAATGTGAAGTCTTTACTGAAACTGTCCAGATGACTGTGTTCAGATAAATGTGAACATTTTTTAGGGTTGCCAGTAAAATTTGGCTGGTTAAATGCTATTAATAATCTCAAATTTCCTATTAGTCAGGCCACATTTGGTATATGTTATATCATTTACAGAAGATGATCCAAATATAGATAAAAGGTGTTGTGACCCTGCACGTTGCTTTCAGCTAAACCACAGGAGTTGCACATAGTTGGGGGTTTCCAAGTTAATGTGTCACTATCGAAGAGGCATAGTAACTTGCATATTTATAACCTTTCCGCCAACCATGGGAATCGTTCCAAAAGTGCAGTTACAGCTCCTACTGCAACCTGCAACAAGTCAAAAACAGAAAGCATAAGGTCCTTACATTCTGAAAGAAGGCATATTGAAATATTCTCCACAAAAGCAGCATGGATGGCCATCGAACAATAAGCCAAAGATTTCGTGCTGATCTGCTTTTAAGTCAGCTAGACTCTGGAGTAACCAAATTCCAAATATTATATAGGTGGACTTCAGAATACTTCTCTCTAGTCAAGTAAATCACAAAATATAAATCATCCACTCAAATTGACTTTCTCCAAAGGCCTCTGGAAGCTTCACTCACTAAGATTAAACAACTCATCTAAAGATCAAGAAGCACTATGAATAATTGTCAAAATGCTCTTGCAGTATGGTATAGTAAGAAGCACTGTGAAGAAAATGTGTTTCCTGGCAACTATGGTCAAGTCACTTCAAAACAAATTGCATGTTTCAGGTGAATAGATGTCTAGCATTCCACTTGGTCTTTCGCCAGTTTGTATGACTGAATTCATGCTGTATCACCACCCTTGGAGTGAATAATACATTTTTGCAATGAAGGATTGTAAGAAGCTTGAGGGTACAATTAGAGGGCTTTTCAGTATGATAAGTTAGGTCATTTAGGAACATATTCCATGTGTGACGAGAATAGAGAATGTCCACCATTGTACTTCATCTTTCTCAAATTTTCAATACGGACACATTGCTATGTCATCACCCTCAGCATTCCCACCTTGAGCTGTAAAGTGAAGAGTAGTGATGCAGACACAGGTAAGGAGTGAGATATCAACCTAACAGATTCAAGTATGTTTGAAATTGAATAATTGACATTGTATCATGAGCTGCATATTTATATATGCTTCAAAAAGTAAAATTGTGACAATGGCTCATCAAAACCATGGCCTTTTCCATAAGTGAGTGGACCTTTACTATGTTGT